>JASVEL010009745.1:0-264208 GCA_032618575.1 Nicotiana noctiflora
ATTTTCGTCTATTGCAACCCCACTGACCAGGTTGACCCAGAAGGGTGTTCAATTTGAATGGTCCGATGAATGTGAGGCGAGCTTTCAAAAAGCTCAAGACAACCTTGACCACAGCACCGGTATTGGTTTTACCCACAGGTACGGGACCTTATATTGTTTATTGTGATGCTTCCCGTATTGGGCTTGGTGCAGTGTTAATGCAAGATGGCAAGGTTATTGCCTATGCTTTGAGGCAGTTGAAGATTCATGAGAAGAACTATCCAGTGCATGATCTAGAATTGGCGGCGATTATTCACGCATTGAAGATCCGGAGGCATTATTTGTATGGTGTAGCATGTGAAGTATACACCGATCATAAGAGTCTTCAGTATTTGTTTAAGCAGAAAGAGTTGAATATGAGGCAGAGAAGATGGCTAGAGTTGCTAAAAGACTATGATGTTACTATTTTATATCACCCAGGTAAGGCCAATGTGGTGGCCGATGCATTGAGTAGAAAGTCTGCCAGCATGGGTAGTCTTGCATATATTCCGGTCAGTCAGAGACCATTAGCTCTAGATGTTCAGGCCTTAGCCAACCGGTTCGTGAGATTAGACATTTCTGAGCCTAGCAGGGTGTTAGCCCGCACGGTCGCTCGTTCTTCTTTATTAGAGCGTATCCGTGAGAGGCAATTTGATGATCCTCATTTGCGTGAGTTGAGAGATACAGTACAGCGGGGAGGTGCCACACAGGTAAATCTAGATGATGATGGGATATTGAAATTGCAGTGTCGAGTTTGTGTGCCCAATGTCGAAGGGATTCGAGAGTTAATCTTAGCAGAGGCCCACAGTTCGCGGTATTCTATTCACCTAGGCGCCGCGAAGATGTACCAGGACTTACGTCAGCACTATTGGTGGCGCAGAATGAAGAAAGATATCGTTGCGTATGTCGCTTGGTGTCTAAATTGTCAGCAGGTGAAATATGAGCACCAGAGACCGGGTGGTGTATTCCAGAGGATTGAAATTCCCGAGTGGAAATGGGAGCGGATCACTATGGATTTCGTTACTGGACTTCCTTTGACTCGGAGGAAATTTGATGCTATTTGGGTCATTGTTGATAGGCTGACCAAGTCAGCACACTTTATTCCAGTATCCGTCTCCTACTCATCGGAGAGGTTAGCGGAGGTTTACATTAGGGAGATTGTTCGTCTCCATGGAGGTGCCAGTATCTATTATCTCTGATCGGGGAACGCAGTTTACCTCGCGGTTCTGGAGAGCGGTCCAGCAGGAGTTAGGCACCCAGGTTCAGTTGAGTACAGCATTTCATCCTCAGACGGATGGCCAGTCCGAGAGGACTATTCAGATTCTAGAGGACATGCTTCGAGCCTGTGTTATTGATTTCGGAGGCTCGTGGGACCAATTTCTACCATTAGCAGAGTTAGCCTACAATAACAGTTACCAATCTAGCATCCAGATGGCTCCGTATGAGGCGTTGTATGGTAGGCGATGTCGATCACCAGTCGGAAGGTTTGAACCGGGAGAGGCTCGGTTTTTTGGGTACTTAGTTCAGGAGGCCTTGGATAAGGTCAAGACTATTCAGGAGAGATTGCGTTCAACTCAGTCCAGGAAGAAGACTTATGCGGATCGTAAGGTTCGAGATGTAGATTTCATGGTTGGCGAACGAGTATTGCTCCGAGTGTCGCCTATGAAGGGCGTGATGAGGTTTGGGAAGAAGGGCAAGCTCAGCCCTAGGTATATTGGCCCATTTGAGATTCTAGACAGAGTGGGAGGGTGGCTTACAGATTAGCTTTGCCGCCTAGCTTATCAGCCGTGCATCCAGTTTTTCATGTATCTATGCTTCGAAGATACCACGGTGATCCCACACATGTGTTAGACTACAGTACTGTCCAATTGGACAATGATCTATCTTACGAGGAGGAGCCGGTAGCCATTCTAGACCGGCAGGTTCGATAGCTGAGGTCGAAGAGTTATCCTTCTGTGCGTGTTCAGTGGAGAGGTCAGCCTCCTGAGGCATCGACCTGGGAGTCCGAGTCTGATATGCGGAGCCGCTACCCACATTTGTTTCCTGACTCAGGTCTTTTTTTTGTCCGTTCGAGGACGAACGGTTGTTTTAGAGGTGGAGATTGTGACGACCCAAAGGGTCATCACTTGTTTTATTAATCATTCCGAGCTTTTGAGGTCTTGAAAACCTCATTTATAGTTGCCTCGATTTACGTGCACAGTTCCGGGCACAAAGCTGGAAGATATTTATGTTGAAATATGTGAAATATGTGAAAAAGTTGAAGAATTTTGATATTAGTATTTATATGGTTGACTTTGGTCAACAATTTTGGTAAACGGACCCAGATCCGTGATTTGACTATCTCAGAAAATCCGTAGAAAAATATGGAACTTGGGCATATGTCCGAAATTGAAATCCGAGGTCTAGAACCCCGGTAAAAGAATTTTTCTGTTAAATTGTTTTCTGAAAATGTTTAAGGAAAATGAAACTGAATTTTTATTAAAAAGTACTGGTATCGGGCTCGTATTTTGGTTCTGACGCCCGGTACAGGTCATATATATTGGTTAAGCGCTTCCCGTAAAGTTTGGTTGAAAACGGACGTCGTTTGACGTGTTTCGGCCTTAAATTGGAAAGTTTGGAAATTATGAAAATTTGAAAGGATTCTTGAGTTTTAAGGCTCAATTCATGGATTTTGATGTTATTTTAGCGATTTGATCGCGCGAGCAAGTTCGTATGATGTTTTTAAGTTAGTGTGCATATTTGGTTTGGAGCCCCGAGGGCTCGGAAGTGTTTCGGAGGTGGTTCGGGGTGGTTTTAGACTAGGAAAAACTGCAGAAAATCTGCAGCAGACATTCCTTCTTCGCGTTCGCGTCCACCTGGTCGCGTTCGCGAAGGCTTCTCCTTTCCCTTCATCGCGTTCGCGACCATAGGATCGCATTCGCGTACAACAAATTTGGACCCATCCATTTTCCTCTACGCGTTCGCGTGCAGTCTCCCGCGTTCGCGGAGCCTGGCCTGCCTCCTCTACGCGTTCGCGTAAGGTGCCACGCGTTCGCGTAGGCCAATTTGTAAGCCCAGATTTTTATTCTTCGCGTTCGCGACTATGTCCACGCGAACGCGATGCCCATTTTGCCCAACCCTTCGCGAACGCGACACTGTCCACGCGAACGCGAAGGGCAAACTTTTGCCCAGACATTTTAATCCCAAAACAGAACAGAAACGGGATAACAAATCCCATTTCTGTTCAACCCCTTCTTCACAGCCCCTTGGACGATTTTTGAGCTATTCTTCACCAAACTTCTTGGGTAAGTGATTCTTAACTCGTTTTCTTCATTTTCCATCAATATTATTTGAATTCTTAAGCCTAAATAGGTGTAAATGGGTAGAAAAATTGAGAATTTAGTATAGTAAGGGTTTTCAATGAATTTACGATCTAGACTTCGCTTTGGAGTCGAACTTAAGAACAAATTGTATATTTGAACTCATGGAGGATTGGGTGAACTTATTTTGGTTCGAAACTTGAGTTTCGATTATGTGGTCCCGGGGTCGATTTTTACTATTCCGGGCAGAATGTTGTAAAAATCATATTTAGCAATATGAACTAGTTTGTTAAGTAGAATTGATGATATGAAATCAATTGTGTATAGATACGGTTGGATTGGAGTCAAATTCGAAAGGAAAAGGCATTGCTACGGATTGAATCGTTCGTGAACTTTCGAGGTAAGTGCTTGGTCTATCCTAGTTTGTAGGAATATGAATTTAGTTATGAATAAATTGTTGAATAAGAGTTATTGGTGTTATACCGGTAATGAAAGTAAATTGTTGAAATTATTATAAATCATTGGTTTAAAACCGGTAATTATAAATATTATTGATATAGAGATTATTGGCTAAATGCCGGTAATATATATATTTTATGAATTGGGATCGTGTGGTACGCCGACCACAAAGTGACTTAAATCTTGGCATTGGCCATAGTTGCCGGTAGCCTATTGATATAATTGGGAGCGGGTGGTACGCCTACCACAAGATATAATTATTGATATAATTGGGAGCGGGTGGTACGCCTACCACAAGATATAATTATTGATATAATTGGGAGCGGGTGGTACGCCTACCACAAGATATAATTACTATGATAATTGGGAGCGGGTGGTACGCCTACCACAAGATATAATTACAGTGATCATTGGGAGCGGGTGGTACGCCTACCACGAGATATGAAATGAGAGAAGAATTGAGACATGAAAGTAAGATTTATTATGTTGATTAGATTATTCTGGATATCGTGAGTTATTGACTGTTATTTCAGAGCAGAGTATTTCCTTATAAATGTATTGTATATATATGTCTATATTGCAACTGTACAGGTTTAGGTGGGTGACTGGCCTTAGCCTTGTCACTAGTTCGCCGGGATAGGCCAGGCACTTACCAGCACATGGGGTCGGTTGTGCTGATACTACACTCTGCGCTCTTTTTGCGCAGATACAGGTTACGGACAGCAGCAGCGACCGTAGTGACTTGTGGATTTTTCGACTACTGAGACTACGAGGTAGCCTTGCAGGCGTCCGCAGGACCCGTTGTCTCTTCTATCTATGCTTTTCATTCTGTTATCTCATGTAATCGAGATAAACAACTTGTATTTTCTTTCAGACAATTATGTGTATTATTCTTAGAAGTTCGTGAGTATTGTGACACCAATCTTGGGTAGTGTATCAGATTTGGATTTTCTTTATCATATTTGACTAAGTCTTCCGCTAATTTTGATTATTCCGTTGTAATTTTTATGTTGTTAATAAGAAATTGGAAATTAATGGAGATGTAATTAATATTTGGCTTGCCTAGCTTCCATTTAGTAGGCGCCATCATGACCCCGATGGTGGGAAATCCGGGTCGTGACAATTACCTATTATTCATTATAAAACAGTTGTATAACTTTATTAATTTTTATGTATAATAATTTGAAAATTAGTAAATGACTGAAGGATAAAAAGATCTGTCAATAATTTATTCATCCATAAATAATTTGTATAAGTTATACTATTCTTAGTTTTGGTGATAAATTAACGCTAAATATAATTGTATAAAGAAGTAAGAATAGTTCTTCTTACGTCAAATTAAAATGAATTTGGCATTTTTAAAATGAATCAAATTAACAATAGTGTTGTAAAATAAAAGCAATTTAGTAAAACATGAACAAGATATAGAGATATAGAGAGAAAGAGAGAAGTAAGAAATTTTCTTCTTCAATTGTGTGTAAATTTCCATTGCAATTACATAGCCTTTTATAGGCATAAAAAGTAAAGATGATGGACATAAAATAGGAGATCTAATATTTAGCTATTCACAACATGGGCATCCAATGTAGTATCCAATGTAGCATCCAATGTAGCATCCAATGAACAAATTATTTATAACACTCCCCCTTGGATGTCCATGTAAGATAATGTGCCTCATTAAGAACTTACAAAAAAATATTGCGATGTACATAGTTATTTATAATATGCATTGCTTGCTGCCTCATTAAAAACCTTACCAGGAAAACCCAGTGGGACAAAACCTTGGTTAAGGAAAAGAGTGCAGCATGTAGTTACTCCCCCTGACAAAAAATCACTTAATGTCTCGAAGACGTCGCATTCCAATCTTATATATCAGCTTTTCAAATATTGAGGTTGATAATGCCTTAGTGAACAGATCAACAAAATTATCACTTGAACGAACTTGTTGTACATCTATATCACCATTCTACTGAAGATCATGAGTGAAAAAGAATTTTGGTGAAATGTATTTTGTTCTATCTCCTTTTATATATCTTCCTTTTATTTGAGCTATACATACAACATTGTCTTCATAAAATATTGTTGGAATATTCTCTTTCTAAGAAAGACCACATATTTGTTGAAAGTGTTGAGTTAGATCTCAACCAAACGCATTCTCGACTTGCTTCGTGAATGGCTATTATCTCTACATGATTTGAAGAAATAGCAACCATAGTTTGTTTTGCTGAACACCATGATATGGATGTACCTCCACTTGTAAATAAATAGCCTATCTAAGATCGACCTTTGTGTGGATAAGACAAATATCCTGCATCTGTATAACCAATCAGTGATGGCTTGGATTTATTTGAATAAATTAAACCCATATCAATGGTCCATTGGAAGTATCTGAATATATGTTTAATACCATTCTGGTGTCTTTGTGTTGGCGAAGAACTAAATCTTGCCAATAAGCTTACTGAAAAAGCTATTTCTGATCGGGAATTATTGGCAAGATATATTAATGCCCCAATTGTACTAAGATATGGTACTTCGGCACCAAGAAGATCTTCTTCATTTTCATGAGGTCGGGATGGATCTTTCTTTATATCAAGTGATCTCACAACCATCGGGGTACTTAATAGATGTGTTTTATCCATATAGAATCGCTTTAAAATCTTTTCGGTGTATGTTTATTGATGGACAAATATTCCATCTTTCATATACTTAATTTGTAGACCAAGACAAAATTTTGTCTTTCCAAGATCTTTCATTTCAAATTCTTTCTTCAAATAGTCTACTATTTTGGAAGCTCCCGAGGAGTTCCAATGATATTTAAAATCATCAACATACATGGTGATTATAACAAATTCAGATCCAAACCTTTTTATAAGGACACAAGGACAAATTGGATCATTATTGTACCTTTCTTTCAATAGGTACTCACTCAGGCAATTATACCACATGCGCCCTGATTGTTTCGATCCGTATAAGGATTTTTGAAGCTTTATTTGATAAATATCTTGGAAATATTAATATGCTTCAGAAAAATTTAAATCCTTCAATGATTTCCATTATACGCATATCAAGTTTTCATGTATTGCCAGATTAAAGCCTGAAATGATTATATCCACCATAAGAGAACATGCCTCCATATAATCAATATGAGGATATTTACTAATTTTCTTGTGTCACAAGTCGTCTTTATGTCTACCAACTTGAACCTTTTGCACAAGAACACATTTATACATCCATTGGCTTTATACTTTCAAGTGGTGGGACTATCCATTCAACTTTACATTTTTCAAGTGAAGTCAATTTTCATTGCGTGTTTCATTTGGCCAATCATTCATCTGTTCAAATTTCATGACTGATTTGAGCTCAAGATCCTCGTTAATAAAATTGAGCACTACATTATGTTAACATCATCGTCGACGATCATTTTATATCGGTTCAGTTATTACACAATAAAGACATAACTTATTGAGATCTCTTTATCTCATTATTTTCAGGTACCTGAGCCTCTCACATGAGGTCTTACGAAGTGTTATGTCGTGGTGCTCTTCTTGAGCACTTGTCTCGTTATTATGACCATCTTGAACAATTGCCCCTCTCCTTCTTCAAGGAGTTTTATCTTTGGAACCGATTGGTCTATTACGCTTCATGTGTGCCATAGACTATGTCCCTCATGGACTTTATTCTATTTGGAGCATTAGCAGCTGAAATATGACATTTAGCTTTGGGTCAGCAAATGCGTCTGGCAAGGGTCAGCAAATGCGTCTGGCAATAATTTAGACATTAATTATCACTTGAACTTCAAGTTCATATTTTCTTGTACGAGGATCTATATGTATTCATAATAATTTATTTCACGTATCACTTTCTCAGCTGTTCATTTTCTCCCCCTAATGTTGGGATTACCAACACATTTTCCAACATTCTTTGGGAACTCACCTCTGTGCATTGTTGTGGCATTATTAAATCATATAGCACATCCATATTTCTATATAGAAATTATTTGGTTCCTGACCCTGAACCGATTGTGATAGGGAGAAAATTTTATAACTTGGCTAGATGCGTACAAGTGCTACAGTATATTAAATAATATATCTCATACCAAATTTCATTTTTGAGAGTTTTGTTCTCATAACCAATGATTTAGCTATAATTGGAGGCGTACAATTTCTGCTAAACCAACTTGGATTTAAACTAGTATTATCAAGATAAATCATCACAATTTATATTTTGGAACTGTGCTCTAATAATTTGAGCAAGCAATCTTGCAAAACCAACTGCAAGTTAATAATAAATACACATGTGACCATAGAATAGATGCATCTATTAAAATTATCTAATAATAAACGGTCCATATGGCAAGTGACTGGGCCCATATATTTATCACCTTTTATTCGTTCCAGAATCAAGGGATTCAATCCCAACATTAACTGGTATATCATGAGAATAAGCAACACAAGAGAATTCTTAAATAATCTTTTATTCTTCGATATATGCCAATGCAATTCTCAATTATTATTTCACATCATAAATTGAATCGGAATGGTCAACCGGTCATGCCAACTAATATTTATTTTAAGAAATCTCTAGTTTACTTGTGGCATATGATTCCAGCATCATGCTTATATTTGTGTAGTACAAATAGAAAGAAGTTCGGGTAACCTTTCATATTTACCCGGTATAATTATAGAAATAAGAAGATATTCAATCTTCTTTTCATTTATAGTCTCAATATGCCAAACCACTTTGATTTATACATTTGAAACTCAAAAGGTTTCTTTTGAGACTTACTACCACCAATGCCATGAATAACTTTATTTATTCGGGTAGTAACAAATTCGCTCTTTCGGAGCTCTCAATAATTTTGTACTACAAGATATTTTATCACACCATCCATATGGTGAATGTCTCCTTCATGGAGAAAATCATATCATAATAATTGTCATGGCCAAAATCATCATAAGCAAAATTATTTCTTACTTTTATTTTGCCTTTAATAACCTTTTATAAGACATGACAAAATAAATTTTGGTGTACCACATATACGCGACCAATGACACATTCATGTAATGATCACACAATAATATTTATTCTCTTTATTTCACTCAAACATCCCTTAAAGGTGAGTTGTATGATATTCATCTAATCATGAATTGCATGTCTTTATTACTTTATTACATATTGCCACATTCACCTTTAAGAATGGGTCTGCATTCTCAATGCTTATCACAAGTCACATTCTCTTCAAGAAATGGATCATAATTAGCCAATTTGATGGTAAATATTGCCTATATATTTGAAGGACTTATTTGTGAGAACCCTTGTTGTTCTCCTTTTGTAATCATTGTGAAGATTATTATTATTTAGAACGCTCACATTTATTGTTCAACCACTTGTCTTCATTTAGACTTATTATGCACTGCTACCACATTCACTTCAAGAATGGAACTAATCTAGTGGGATAATCTTCATGCTTTTTCATAAAAAATATTTTCTTTTTAGTTATCATTATATCATCAATATGGTACAATGGGATTCAAACCTAATGTATTACATATATAAAGACATGTTAGACCATAATAAATTGGGAATCAAACCCAACTCTTATCATTATGGAGTATCAGAATTCAAATCCATATCTTACCTCAAGCTTTAAAATAATGCCAATTTATAATATACATAAAATCAATTAGTGCTCTAGTAATATCATATTTGTAAGTTCATATGAACTAACACTATAAAAATAATTATTCTACACAAAATAATTAATTATTGTGGTATTGATTAAAAATTGGACATCGATATCTCAATAACCCAAAGCAAATATCACGTCCGCTAATTTGAATAAAATGAATTAATAATTTGATAAATTATTAAGTGGTGCACAAATCTGATATAAAATTGTTATAAAATGAATTAAGTGGTGCACAAATATGATATAAAAATATCATAATAATTTGATAAAAATCGTAAATTAGATAATACCAAAATATGTCTAAATCATATGTCCAATTAGTGTATGGTATTCATTATTAAATTATATACCTTGATTGGCATGACTTAAATGTATTAAATACATGTAGAAACAATAAACCCTTATTGCACTGAGGTCTTTATCAAGCAATTCCAGTAATAATTTGGTTAAGTGATTTGACATGCTACGTAACAAGTATTGTTGCTTTCTTATATATCACAATTCAATTTTTTTTAGAAAGTTGATAAGAAAGTAATAATATTTTGCTAGACAGTTTACATATTCCAATAGGCTAAGCGGTAGCTATAAAACATAATGATATCACTATTGCCAAGTACCAACTAAACCATATTACTTTGCTTTTACAGTCATTAGTTCATATAATTAGATGAACAATCCAATGAAGGCAGTAAACATTAACAAGGAAAGAATTGATTAGTTTAATAACTATTCCAATCAAATATATGTTTGTTCGTGAAACTAAAAGGCCATAAAAATTGACTAAAGTATAAATTATTTTACAGTTTTTAATGGAACTAAGATCCAAAGTTAATTAAAGAAAAAAAATTGTACCGAATTTTCATACCACAAGATGGAGTAGAAATGATAGAATGTGACTTACCTGGAATATTATCATTTCCGATAAGAGAAATAGCAAATAAAGACATATATTTCCATATAGAAATGATTGAACATGTTAATTTGATAAGAACTATCATTAATTAAAAAAATTGGTGTAGTACATACCTCTTATACTAATATTTTATCTTATTAAAATAAAATAGTTACGAATATTATTATTATTATTATATTAATTATATGTGACAGTAAACTAATATACAATCATTATACTAGGCATACTAAATTGTATTATAAGGTAAAACCATAAGCATACATAATAAAGCATAATTGTAATTTTGTAAATTATGTAGTCTAACACATGCCTCCTATTATTAGTTCACAAAAATTTATCTATACTATAGTCATGAACAAGATGCTCAAGTTTATATTATGACAATAGATCATCCAGGTATACATTACCATAAGTGGAACTTAAACTTGAGGTTAGAGACTTCGTGCTGATAACGTGTTGTAAAATAAAAGCAATTTAGTAAAACATGAACAAGATATAGAGATATAGAGAGAAAGAGAGAAGTAAGAAATTTTCTTCTTCAATTGTGTGTAAATTTCCATTACAATTACATAGTCTTTTATAGGCATAAAAAGTAAAGATGATGGACATAAAATAGGAGATCTAATATTTAGCTATTATACTGGGTTGTTGTTGTTGTTGTTGTTAATATTTAGCTATTCACAACATGGGCATCCAATGTAGTATCCAATGTAGCATCCAATGTAGCATCCAATGAACAAATTATTTATAACAAATAGAATGTTATTTTGCTGTCGCTTGATTATCAGAAAGGAAGAAAGTGTTCAAAGGTTCTTTCTTTCTTGGTTTTTTCTATTCGATAGGTAGTCGGAAAAGAAATTAGCACTACAAAAATCGATATATTTTTGTTCTTACAAAAACAGTACAGAAAAAAGTTTAAAACGCAAAAAAGAAATATTAAAATTCTCATTTGTGTAGAGAGAATTATTTTTGAGATATTCCTTTTTTAGAATCTTTTATATATAAGTGTTATTTATGGAAGAGAAAAAAGAAATTATAGAAGAGTGAGGAAAAAGGAAATGTAGTAAAAAGTATATTAATGTAGAGGGATCCTTTAATTAATGGACTTATCAAAATGAAAATGAAAGTGCTAAAAAAGTAAAAAAAAAGTGATGTGTTTGGAATAAACAAAGGCTACTATTATTTATGATAATAATTTTTAAAATGGGATCAATAGTCTGTAAGCTTTTTGACCAAAAGTATTTTTTTTTTTTTAAAAAATTTTGACCAAAAATTGAAATGATTGGCAAACTCCTCAAAAAAAAAATACTTTTGAGAAAAAGAATAGTTTTGGAGAAGCAAAAAAAAAAGTAATTTTACCTCCAAAAGCACTTTTTTAATATACACTTTAAAAAAATATACTTACCAATTTTTAACTGGCCAAACACTAATTGCTTCCCAAAAGTATTTTTCAACCTAATTAACCAAACAAAAACTATCTCACCAAAAATGCTTTAGAAAAAAATACTTATTGAAAAAAAAATCAGAAAAAAATTCAAATTAAGCTAATTTTTTACGGCTCGACCTAACGGGCTATTAGTCACTTCTATAGAAATTGACACATCGTGTTAACTACCATTAGCTTCTAAAAGTACCTTTGGTACAATAGATTTAATTATATCAACAGTTTTTATTATCCCTCATATGCTTAATCAAACACCCAGATCAAATGAAACAAAGAGAATGGAAGATTTGCGCAAGAGTCGACAATAAGATAATACTTATCCATTAGATTATAGAACAAGCATTGTGCTAAATTTAACTTGTGGACAGCATATACTTTTTTCTAGTAAAAACCTATGGACACATATACACTAGCTATCTGCTAAGAAACTGTCCAGGAGATGCTCAAAGTTCATCCTCTGATTCTACTGAGAGTAACATCATGAGATTTCTGGCCCATGATTTCACGCGGCATCTGGCCAAAGAAACAGACTCACAGCTCTTCATCTGATTCTGCTGTTGAGAGTAACCATGAGAGATATTCTGATCCTTGATAGAACACGGGATCTGTACCACAGGGTGGTGTAATCCTTTTCCGCATAATTGCTTCAAAAACAGGAAGCTTCCTCTTCCTACCACCTCTTGGTCTAGAACGGAATTGCTCGTCAGCCTCAACAAAATCACCCTAAACAAGAAAAAATCAAACCGCCTCAAGTCACTCTCATGAATATTAGAAGCAAACTGACCTGAGTGACAGTGCTGTGCTTTCAAGCAACAAATGCATTCTACTTACTGGAGTATAAACATGGCAGCCTGATTTTTCATGTCTATCTCTCACATGCTTGAAGGCAAATTTCATACCACAACCAGCAATGCCACATGTGAATGGTTTATTCCCCAGGTGCACCGCTTTGACATGCTGAATAAGATTTGATTTCTGTTTTTTCAAGCAACAAATATTTCAGTGGGAACACTATTCACTCTTACAGCAACAACAACCACAACAACAACCCAATGAAATCCCACAAGTACTACAACTATTGTCAGGGGAGGTGAGGGGAGGTGAGTACGCAGACCTTACCCCTACCCGAGGGGGAGTAGTACACTATTCACTCTTATGTACTTAAATGGATGAATTGCTGGCTTGGTTGAGGTTAAAACATAGTTGGGTTGCTGCATACTAATTTTTCCTCACACTCATAACGAGTTAGTGCTACTGCTTTCTAAATTAATCACTACTGTTCCCTCTAACGGAAAGAAACTTTATTTACATACAAGAAAATGCAGCAGTCCCTTACAGTGGAGAAAGTGTGCTGACAATCCTGGAATTCACATTTTATTCTCTCTGATGTAGACTCTTCTTCATGCGTGCGGAGATGCCGCTTAATATTCTTCTTCAGTTGCTTGGCTCCACATATTTCACACACAATATGCTGGTGGCAACTCTCTATGTGTTCCTTGAGACATTTCTCATTTGTGAAATGTTTCATACAGCCTGGCTCTAAACAAAGCGCCTCCATCGTCTCCAACTTAACTGCATGGATACATGGCAGATTATGGTGTCATTATTGGATGTTTTCAAAACCAGAAACATAAATATTAGTCTACAGATAATTAGAATTTTGAAGTTTGACTTGCCATGAGAATCTTCATGTTTCTTTAATTTGGATGCAAATTTAAACACCTTCCCACAACCAGGTTCTGAACAGACATACTGCTTTGGTAGATTGGCCTCAGGGGAGGCACACTGGTCATGCATCTCTTTGACATGCCGAGCAATATTGCCTTGAATACTAAATGCGCGTTTGCAACCATCAACGGGACACTCAAACAATTTCCCTTGGTGCTGCAAGAGATGTCTCGTCAAGTGATCCTTTCTACGGTAGCTGGACTGGCAGTCATCTATATGGCATACAAATGGCCTCTGTTCATGCAAAAGATCAAGAAGAAAATACTTTAAGAATGTTTCAATCTATGGAGGTCCTGGACCAAAGTGCACGTATGCTAATGGAGAAAAAGAAACTTTTTTTTTGTATTTGGGAAAAGGGGAACTGGGATGAGTCTCTAACCACCAAGATTATAAGGCGTGATTGAGGCTCACTTGATGGAGCTTCTCAGGAGGTCCCCCTACCTGATACTGATCCAGTCAAGGAAATATACCTGCCTCTTGCATTTTGGAGTTCTTTATGTGGGATCCAATGCTTCACACCTTCACATAATTCCACAATGTTTCTCAAATTACCTCGATCTGCAAAGTTATTAAATATCACATGTATACAAAGACAATAAATCAGAAAATATGAAGGCATATTATAACCTCAAAACTGAACTCCCAGTAAATAAGTAAAGAACTCATCAACATCACAAACTAAGAAAACACACAAAAGATACCTCGAGTGAATGAATCTGCATATGCTGCCTCAAATGAGCAGGCTTCCAAAAGCTCACACCACATTCTTCACAAATATTCATTTTTGGGCCTTCCTTTTTCTTTACATCTTCATTTGCCTCATCTTTCCGCCTCTCAATTTCATCCTATTTAAAAAAAAAACAAGACCCATTTCAATTTTCCCTTCCTCTGACTAACCAAATCAGCATCTCTCTAAATACACAACTAAAGTTAAGCTCAATCACAAGAAAATCTTCAATTGAGTTCACCTATGATTCCGCTGTCCCAATTTATATTACACAACACGCATTAAGAACTTGTTTTATTTGATGAATAGGCAAAATCAATACACAGAAAACTATTTGCTACTAAATAGCAATGGGTTTACGATAAACGAAAAAAGAGCACCTAAAAAGACAATAATACTAGTATAGCAGTAAATTGAAACTGAAACATAATTATTTAATGTATTATTATTCCACGCATAACAATCCCTGTAATTATAATAATCCTTACATAAGTAGTCAGTGAACCAGAACGACCCTTATTGCATTTCACATTGGCTATTGAAGCTTCTAATAATTACTGATTGTCAACTTTAGAATACAAGAGAGCTCAAAAAAAAAACATAACAGTAGATCTATTAGCTGCATTTATGAACAAGTAATACTAGATGGATGCAAAGCAAAACATAAATCCAAAAGAACAAAGAGGAAAGGAAAACAAAGGTACATGATGATTGGAGAGGATATGAGAGGAGATGAGGGACTTTTTGGAGCGGCAAATCCCACAAAATTCACAGTAATATCGTCTTATGTCTCTGAATATTACTTCTCTCTTCTCTTCTCCCATTTCGCCCAATACCTTCACAGCCATAAAACTCCGAAAACCCTAGTTTAGGTCGGCTGCTACTTGTGTCCTCTTTTTATAACTTGAAAATTGTTCAAATTCCCTCCAACTTCTGAAATCTGATACTTTGCCCCCACCAGGTTTAAGTCAAGTTTTACCACGAATTAATAAACGGTGTCTGTTTATGCACTTGAGGAAATAAATAGTACTATTATTATTTAAAATATAAGAAATACAATCTTCCTAAGCACATCCTCAACAAACGGTGTTTGTGGACACTTAAAAAAATTATTCAAAAGTTTAAGAAAAATCTTTTCTTTTGTTAAAGAAATAATTTATATATATAAAAAAGGAACCGCAATCCGGGTACATCTTTTTAAAAAAAAAAAAAAAAATTGAATCATGTGTTAAGCTCGTGTAAAACTTATTTTTTCAGCCCTAAATGGAGGAGGCCTTTTTAGATTGTACTTTTTCATATCATCTTTTCTTTGCCTATAAATTTAGAGGATTGACATTATTTTTTAGATATGTAATCAGACATGAAAAATATGAATTTTTTTCTATTTTTCTACATTGTTGCATATTTTCTAAATAAACATAAGTGTCAAGTGTAAATTGTTCTGTTTGTTGAGTTTACTGAAGTTCTGTGATTTGAAGTGCCGCTATCACAGAATGGTTATTCCGTTCTATCCTGGAAGGAATTACTATTTTACGATTTGTTTATTGAACTAACATTTGTTTGCGTATACAAGTTTCTAATTTTGAACACAATAATACCAACAATCTTTTATTTTGTGTGTTCATCTATTTTATGTTGAGACGATGATTCTCGGTCTGCCATGGAATCAGAAAAATGAAAAGAACTTAGTCGGATGAGAGTGTAGAATTGAACAATAACGAAGTAGCCAGACTTGATGAGGGTTTCATCTGGAAATTTTGTGATGAATCTTATGATGTGGAAAACATGAAGTTTAATCTCTGAACCAAGTTTGATTGAAATTAAAATGGTACTAGAAGCAATCACTTTGTTAGCAATCAAATGTGCAGCAGCAATTGGCAATGTGAAACTTCCATGAAGAATTCAAGAGGCGGATTGACCAAAAGAGAAATAAACTTTTGGAGCACATGCCTTAATGAAGAAGTATTATAACGGAAAAATTCTGAAATAAAATTTCTTATGCTTATCAAGCCCAAGAAAGTAGGTTAAGGGAGCAAACATGCACGCAGATATCTAGTCGGTATCATTTTTGGATATTAATTGATGTACAAAAGTTTGAAGCGGTGGAGTGACCAACTGCCTTTACATAAACTAAATTGGCAGAATTCAGTACCCTTTTCTAGAGTGTCATAGTTAGAAAAATATTTTTCTTCCAACAGTCGCAATTTTTGAAATCTATATGAAAATGTCGCAAACGAAGTGATACTGCCGTTTCTCTTTATTTAAACTAATAAAGAAATGGCACCAGATTCCTTTGAAAAAGAGAGAGTTATTAGAGGGCATGTACAAGATCAAATTTGGCTCTATACGCCTCTACGCTAAAGGGTACGTTCAATAAACGTATATCTGCTACAGTAAGGATACGGCTCGGATGTAAGAACGAAGGCGACGCCGTTTAAAACCAGGCGTCCTCACTAAGAGGGCGTCGACCATGTTTGGTGTTTTTATTATTATTTTAAAGAAGGTCTCTTCTTATATAAAGGCGACCTTCACATTATAAAGACGATCAATATTATTATTAAGTAATACAACTCTCGCATTCTCTCTTATTCTCTCTATCACTTACTTCTGACGAAAAACTTTTCTTGAGTTCATAATATCATCTTATACTATTAGATCTACAACATATATCACTACAAGAAATGCGCCCTGTAGCGGCGACCAGAGTCGCTGCTAAATAACTAAATGTCGCTGCTAAATGTGTATAGCAGCGACATTGGACTTGCTGCACCTCAAGCCATTACTAAACATTATTTGTGACGACTACAAAGTGTCGCCACCAAATGTCTCCATTTAATGGCGACAAAGTCGCCACAAAAGAAATACCAAGTTGCCACAAATTAGGTTCCACGAAACAGTTTCAGGGGTAAGTCGCCACTGAATAGTTTCTTTAAGCAGCGACTATTGTCGCTACAAAAACTTTATAACTATCAGTGGCGGCCTTTAATCGCTACTAGAGAGTTGCTTTTAGTAGCAGTTGAAGTCGCCACAAAAACAATTGGCTATTACCCTAAAAAAACTCAATAATTAGTGGCGACTATGAACTCGCTGCTAGAGAGTTGCTTAGCAGTTGATGTTGCCACAAAAAAGTCAATAATCAGTAGCGACTATGAGCTCGCTGCTGCATAATGACATTTAGTGGCAATGATAAATGCTACAAAAATTATTAAACAATCAATGGGAACTTCAATATTGCAGAATGAAATTTTGTCGCCACTGAAACTTATTTAATTCAGGAATTATAATGACTAAAATTATATAAACGCATCCAATAGTATTTCACAAACACCAAAAGATTATCTTAAGTTGGATATTACATACTTCCATTACTAAAATGCAAATTACATATATAATACATAATACTTCATTGTAATTGTATGCATATACATCCCAAAAGAGCAAAATACTAAGTGCCTTGAAGCCCCTCCTTGATTGTCTCTATTGTTTAAGAACCTTGTCCCTGCTATTACACAAAAAAATACAAGATCACTTTAATGCATGTACCGTAAGTGCACTGCATAAAAATTTTCAGCATTAAGATAAACTGCTCCAAGAAAAAATTTTAACATTAAGATTAAAAAAATTCAGCATTAAATAAACATATGAATGATCCAGCAGATTATAGTTGCAATTCTTGAATAAAGACACTGGAAAAATAGTTGAAACTGTTCAGCAGATTATATATGATAACCTACCTCTATACTGCACATGTTGCAAACATCAAGGACATGATGAAAGCATGTGTCGTTTTATTTTGACAAGGAGTCGTGATAGTGTATTCAATGTAAAAGCTGAGAAATGTGAGATCAAGCTGATGTGGAGAAGTTTCAAGGGGACTTGAGACAAATTGTAAATGAAAAAAGAGGGATAACTGGTGCAAGCGAAAGGAAGATAGTGCAGCAAAGGAAGGTTGATACATCTTCTGAGGTTCTTTTAAGTAATGACCATCAGATGTTGCAAGCTGCATACGTGCAAATAGCAAATTTGGAGGCAACTACTACAGCTAGTGATCATGAGCAGATTGGAGCCTTAAGGGGGGAGGTCGTAACTAGACAGTGGCGTAGCACATATGTTACAATTGGAAAGGGAACTGGGCAAATAGAAGCAGTAACTACTGTGAGCACGTGATTTTTGCACTAGGCAAATAAAATTCCAAAATTAAAAATAAAATAATATTTTTGAGTGTAATTGCATGTCTTGTTTGAATTTAGATACATTTTGTATGTTTGAATAATTAGAAAAATTAGAAAAATAAAAAATAATAGGTGAAATACATGTATTAGTTAGTTTAAGGAAAAATCAACAAAAAATAGCATTAATAGCGGAAATTAGGGGAAAATAGTAGAAAATTACTAAAAAATATCAAAAAATTAGTGAAGATAGGAAATTAAGTAATTCAAATAATACAAAAAAGAAAAAATGAAAACATAAAAAGAAATTATCACAAAATAATTAAAATACCAAAAAATACAAAAATACAATAACATTGGGCCAATTTGATTATGAAGTAATGGCCCAAATATATTGGCCCAAGAGAGCTAGTCCGTTTTGATCTAAAGCAGGTTAATCTCAGCCGTTTGTTTGACAAATCCAACGGCTGAGATAATTAAGTGAATATTAATTAGTTATTAATCTCTGAGATCGGATCTCAGCCGTACAAAGCATATGATCCAACGGAGAAGGGCATTAGTCTCATTTAAGTTGAGACATCGTCGTTTGGCAATGGCCAATCTTGACCGTTGATCGTCAATGATCCAACAGCCAAGAACTCCTCAGTGTTCCCGAGTATATAAGGCCCATGTCTCTTTGAGACCGTCCATTATACACAATCTCAAACCCTAGCCGCCCTCCCCTCTCTTCTCCTCTTCGTTTTCTTCACTTGCTTCACTAGTCGCCGGCCATGGAGACTGTCGCCTCCCATGGCGGTCTCCGGCCACCCTCCTGCTTCCTCTTCTTCTCTCATCTTCTTCCTCACCTTAAACTCTACCCAAAAACCCAAAGAATCCCTGAAACCCTTCCTTTCTTGAAACTCCGGTCATCGGAGCTCACCGCCGATGACCAAAACAACGCCAAACCTTCCCAGCTTAACACCATAGCACCCTTGTGACCTGATCTATCACCCCTCCCCCCACACTTATTTTCCCTCGAATCTCCCCCTCCGTCTCGAATCTTCAAAAATAGGTCGCCGTAACCCTAACTCCGGCCGACCTAAAATCCACCCTTTAGTAAACCTCTCCCTCTTGATACCCCAAACCCATTTCCACCATTGAAACACTAAAAAAGACTTCATCTTGAAGTTTGAAAATAGAATCAGAAAGAAAATAAAGAAAAAGAAAAGAAAACTGGAAAAGAAAAGAAAAAAAAAGAAAAAAAATAGGAAGCTCAGGGGACAGTCCATGCGAGCTAAGTACCCTCTCCCTTTCTTGTTTGCTTTTCTTTGATTGTTATTTGCTGTGTGTTTAACATGCTTATTCTGATTAGTTATTAACATGAACTAGGATTTAGTCTTTGAAGTTTTAATTTGTTTGTTTGCTTTCCTGTTTAAAGATCTATTCTTTTATCTTGCTTATCTTCGTATGATATCTCTTGTTAGACTGCATGTTTAAGATTAGGGTTTCTTTTGAGAAAATCTTGTTCATTCTTTCTGATTTTTCCTTTTCTTCATTTCATATCTTTTCATTTTATCACTCGTATGATTAGGGACTTTCTCTGTTTGTTCTCCGTGTCTACTCTGCTTAAAGTTAACTGTTAGAACTATTTTGTTTAAGCTTAATCATTCTTTGATCTTGTCAAACCATGTTCTCTTCTTTATGGGTTTTGCTTATGTGTGTTTATGTCAATGAACATCTTAAGTATGATTTAGGGTTTTCAGTGGTTCATTTAGCATAAAGAAGTTTTAACTAAGCCTGTTTAATGACTAATTGACACTTATGTTGTGAAAGGTGAGCTTGTAAGTCTAATTGATTGGGATTCAACAATACTCAACCCTTTCCTCTGAATTTTGATTAATTGGTAAAACAACTCTGATTTCATTGGCTATGTGTGCAATTATTTGTGAAACTGGCTATGTTTGTAATAGCTTTGTGTTAATATGAACACTGTTAATGCCTATCGTGCCTAGGTGAATTGGTTATAGCTGCAATAGTATTAAGACTCATAAGTGGTTAACTTTGAAAACATGCATTAAGTGTCTTAGAATAGGTTAAAATTGAAAATCACAAAAATAGGCTATAAATTTAATAAGTGACCAAGAGTGGTCAATATTACAATTGACCTACTATGCTAGGTCTCTCACATACTGGCCAACATTAAAGTAGGCCAGTAGTGTAATAATTGGTTTAACTCTAAAAATTTAGACTTACCAAGGCCTTGACTTAGCCATGATCACAGGTGGCTAGACCTGCAAAGGTCTTAGCCAGGCCTGTGTTCAGTAATGAGCCTTAAAATGGCAAAGCCAAGTCCAACTTTGGGATTGGCCAAGTCTTAAATAGTTTAATAGGACAATAAACAGGCTAGTCCTGCAAATTAGTTTAATTAACAGAAAATGAAACAAAGTGGTTAAAATTGAAATAAGTTCTCAAGTCTGATGTGGCCAATCCTTAAATACTAATACAAAGACTGGCCATTAGTTAAATAAGAGCTAAAACCCCGAAAAACTAACCTAGGTAGGTCGAGTAATTTAGCAATGCCTTTAAGGGCATATAAGAAACATTAAATGGCAAATTAGTAGATTACATAGAGCATATAGGGATATATGAGACATTTATGCTACTGATTTCTGCAATTCTGTTGAGATTTAAGGGCATAATGGTCTTGAGAAAAAGGTAAATCAGTAAAAAAAAACAATAACAATTAGGGGTACCTTAGTAAAAAAATCCAAAATAGAATAAAAAAGAACCTTCCAGCACATGCTGGAAGAGATCTTGTAACAGATTTAGGGTGTAAAGTGTAAGATTTCGTAAATTAAGAGGGGAGAGAAATGGGATTATTCTCTATCTTCCCCCCCCCAATAAAAATTCACCTCTCTACACGTATAAATACCCCCTTCCTTGACTAGTTTAAGGGCTGGTTTTTCAAGAGAAAAATTCAGAGAAAAATCATATAGATATAGAGTGAAATACACTGAAATAGCAAATAGTTTCTCTGGTTTTGAGTTTGAAATTGCTGTTTGGAGTTTGTTTGGAAATTCTGCTCGTCTTTGCTGGGTTTTCTATTGCTGATTGCTGTGTTATTTTCGCTCATTTGGAACTCAAATCTTCATTGTTGCATTGCCTGTCGAGTTATTTTTTGAGCCTATTTCTGCTCCCTTTAGAACTCATCGATTATTTCTGCTGAATCAGGTATACACTTGTTCAAAGCTATGTATTGAAGAATCAGTGGTGAAATGAAGTTTCAAATGCTAAATCTCTGACCGTCTTCTGTATTTACTATTTTCTAATTAGTTGACTAGTATTAATCTGGATTTGTAATTTATTAGTATAGCCTTGTATGTATAAGTGAAAGTCTGGACAAAAACAATGTAATAGATAGTGAATGGTAGTAGTATAGTCGTGGTAGCTAGATCGCTTAGCTAAATAGGTAAAAATCGTAAAATAAGGCTTGATAACCCTAATGTGAATCGATGACAGTAAGTTCTTAGAAATAAGTTCGACCAACTCGCGTAGGTAATCCGATTTGGAAATTGATAGCTGGATTTGAGTAAGTTCAAAAGAGAAACAACTAAAATGAAGTAATGACTCAATTAAGACTGGATTTGTGATATCAAATAAGCTTAATTCGTAGTAAAACCAGTAGTATAACTATGCATCCGTGAATAACTCATTTTAGCTTTAGATAATCTGAATACCGTAGGTGAGTAGTTGAACTATTTATTTTAATCATGCTTTATATATAGTTAAACCACTTCTTAATCTCTTAGCTAGTAAGTAACTCGGATATTAGTGTAAATTCATTATTAGGGAACAAAAGTGAAAACAATATTTTAATTCTATTCTCATGTACATTAGACAGTTATGATTTAGAGTATTGACAATTTGTATAGTGATTTTCTCCTTTGATAAATAAAGTGCAATTGAATTCATTCCTAATTCAAGATGTTTGTTTTTGTTATAAGTTCTCCGTTTCTGTTTTCATTATTATTGCCTCGATTTGGTCTGGGTCTGATGTACGATGTGGGCCTGGACTGTATCCGAAATTCATTGGGCCATCGAATGAAAGCCCAAATTGGGCCTGGGTCACTAAGACCCAGATCTATATAATGTTCTGTTAAGTATTAATCCAGAAATCCAGGCCGAATAACAATAGAAACAATAAGGGCCTGGACTCATTTTCTGGAATTGTAGTTGATTAATGATCAAGGAAAAAACATTGGTAGAAAAACATAGTGACACAATAAGTATGGACTATAAAATTAAATCGGGATGAGCCTCACGCGATACCAAAATAGTGGGGCCCCCTTAGTAATGAAGTAATATATATAATAGATTCGGGAAGGCTAATAACGAATTCCATAGCCTCTCCCAAAAGATTTAAAAGCCGTTAGACGTTATTTAGGCACAATTTAATATATTTTCCCTAAATATGAGTGTGCACTTGGTGCGACTCAAATCCCAAATCCCGGCGAAGCCGAAATGTATTATAAGTCACAGGCGTACTGGTTGCGGTGTGACTCGAAATACGTTTTCGCGATGTCGCAATTCTTAAAATATTAAAGTTGAAAACACATACCTATTGCTAAAAATGTATAACAAGTCATATAAGTTTGAGAACGACAATTGAGCGACCGTGCTAAAACCACAGAATTCGGAAATGCCTAACACCTTCTCCCAGGTTAACAGAATTCCTTATCCAGGTTTCTGTTTCGCGGACTGTAATAACAGAGTCAATTTCCTTGGATTCGGGATTAACCGGTGACTTGGGACACCATTATCTTCCCAAGTGGCGACTTTGAAAATTAAACAAAATCCCGGACCGATTGTCCTTTATTTGGAAAAACTCCTTTATCCTTGTTATTATATCCTTCTCGGGTATTTGAACATTAAGGTATACCCAATGTAACTTTTCAAATGGATCGGTACAAAAAAGGGTAGTAAAAAGGGAGGTGTGACAACTCTGGCGACTCTGCTAGGGATCAAGCAACCCAAAACTTCGGTTTCAGGGTTTAAGAATTCGAGCTCATCAGAATCGCCGTCCTAGATGTTATTTGACTTTGTTATAGGCTTTGAACAACATGCTATGTGTTTTATCGCTTTGATATTATATGGATTGTATATAAATTGTGCCGAAAACATTTCTCTTCTTCACCCCCAGGGATGTGCTTACTGGTTGAGACTCCCCTTTCTGTTAAGTCACACCAAAATTAAGAAACAGAGGCCGAATAAGTTACAAAGACGATTGACTCCGCGGGTCACCTGTACGTAGCCCCCTTCTCGATTCGAGCTGTCCGCTCGGGTACACGGTCTAGCACCATATGAAACCATAAGATATTGAACATAGGTCTAGGATGATTATTTGCATCATAACTAACTTAGGGGGCTCAACACAAGGGTTGGGTTCGTCTAGGACAGGTGACTCGGTAATTAAAGACCGAGCATACTACGTGTTGCATTTTAATTGTTTTTGATCAATATGCGGACCGGCAAAATTCCCGAGAGTAGAAAAAGAATATTCAAAAAAAAAATGAAAAAAAGAGAGAGAGAGATAGAACTAGTAGTAAAAGAGTTATTGGAAAATCTGAAAATTTGGAAAAATGGCTTTATTGTTGAAATAATTGGTCAACTAATCTGACCGAACTACGCATATTTGATTCTCGCCATTAGGTGGGATACGTAGGAAACCCTTGAACGGGTCCAACCACCCCTTTTTAAAAAGACAAAAAATATTTTTATTTCAAATAATCGAGGTGATCGCTATTTTTGGAAACAGCCGAATGATCCGAAAGGACGCCGGAAGGCGGTTTTGGCAAAAATGGCCACTTCGAAAGTCATGTTTTCCCTTTTTAAAAAATAAAATGAAAATTTGCTTTGAAAAATATTTTTCCTTTTTCTAAATAAAACCGCCTTAATAAATGTGCAGGATGAGCACGATACAGAATGAATCCTTCAATCTAATGAATAGAATCCCTTTGGAGCTAAGACTATGGTGGAACGACATGGGACTGGAAGGACAAAATTGGAATAAAGGCTACTTAAAGGATCTTACGGGCTTAATGGACATAATTCCCCGAGGCGATATAATCTGAGCGCTTGTCACATGCTGGGATCCTGCGTACAACGTTCTACATTTTTCAGACTTCGAACTCACTCCCACTCTTGAGGAAATTGCTTACTATATAGGAAAAAATGAGGTCCTCTTAAAAGAGAAATACCCGGTGGCTCCAGAGAAATAACGGTGCACCGTTTGCTGGACTCTTTGAAAATTGCTCGAAACGTCCACAACGAAGATTTAGCTAGTGGGTTCTGCTCCCTAAACTTCATTTACAGTAGATATAGACGTGTCGGGGGGTTTCAATGACCCCATGAACAAGCTTTGTAGCAAGTCCAACCGAGCAAAATGGGAGGAGCATCGACGATTTGCTTTCCTAGTGGCATTTCTTGGGATTATCGTATTTCCAAGAAAGGACGGGCACATTGATACAAAAGTCGCTGGGGTAGCCAACACTTTAGTTGTACAAGATAATTGTACTTTGTCTCTAATGATTATAGCGGACATCTACCGTGCCCTGACTACATGTAAAGCAGGGTGCAATTTCTTTGAGGGATGTAACTTGATTCTGCAAATCTGGTTGATAGAACATCTATGCCATCATCCTTCGCTCTCAAGCTATGGGCCGACTGAAAAAACGTGCCTCGAAGAATTCTATACGAGAACAAAAGAAGTTAAGTTGCCGGAGGGAGTTAAAGATTGGATTTCATATCTACAATCATTGACCAATAGCCAAATCGATTGGGTGTACGAATGGTTGCCCCTCGACGAGGTGATTTACATGCCGACGGAAGGGTCACACTTCTTGATCATGGGTTTGAAAAGTATCCAGCCTTATGCCCCGTACAGGGTCCTACGACATCTTGGAATATGCCAAGTTATACCAAAGGATGGGGACCTCAGTTTGCAAGTAATAGATATTAGTCTGGATGGGCAATTCTCGGAAGCAAAGGTCCGACAGATTTGGAATGAGTGTCAGAATTTGAAGGTAGAAACATGTGTGGAGAACAGAGCTCGGGGAGAAATATCGCCATGGTACGTTGTATGGTATCGACGGGGTATTGAGCTTGATAGACCATCGAAAAGACCTCACTTTCAAGATTTGGCGGAGCAGTCTAAGGAAAACAGAAATTGGGCGGCCAAAGAAAACGAGTATAAGGCCAAAATCAGCTTGCTAGAAAAGCAGTTGCGAGATCTCCAGTTTGAGAGCGATTTACAGACAGCATCTGATGAAGGAGAGAAGAAGTAGCTGAAAATTGAGAATGAAATCCTAAAGGCTCAGGTTGCTAAAATGAAAATTGCATCCGAGACCCCGGCTCGCTTAGCCCGAGACGAGAAATTAATTGAAAATCTTCGGCGCAAAGTGAATGACTACAGCTTCGATTTGGACAAAGCAGAAAAGGAGTTAGTCAGGGTTCGGAAGAAACTGGCCAAAGACGCCGAGGAAAGAGCTAGGTTGGTTCAGCAACTATGGGACAAACATGAGGTTGAGGTAGCTCGTCTGAGAAAGAAAATCATCACAGCCACTGTCAAGAGTAACAAGATCATCAAAGAACTTGAAGAAGAAAGAGAGCATTGTTACACGACTATGGCTCGGTTAGAGTTTGAGCTACAACAACTGTAGAAGGAGAACCAACACACCTTAGATGCTCGCTCCGAACAGATTAGCCGGCTACTTAAAGAGAAATGGGTCGTTTGAGAGAGAATTGTTCATATTGCTCAGTATATTACCCGAAAGTGCCAACTGCGTGAAGACATGTCCCGAACAACATTTGTATCAGCTGTGAAATTCTTTGTGAAGCAAGTCATGTCCGACCTAGATAGGCTCCAAAGTGGATTAGCATATAGGCCCGCGGCAAGACCGAACGGCGTCTCGCGAGCACTAGGAGCATTAATGTATTCATTGGGCATGCATTTTGTATTTGTATTTCTTTTTGCATTAGTAGCACAACACCATCTTGTAAATCGATGTTTTTGAATACCAATGAAAACTCAAAAGTTGTTGCTAATCCTTTTTCGCTTTATATAAATTGTTTGTACGATAGGCAAATAAATAGGAACAAAAATCAATAAAGAAAAGAAGAAGGAAATAGAAAAAAGAAGAAAAGAAAATGAAAAATGAAAAGAAAGAAAAAAGAGAGAAAGGAAAAGAAGAAAAGAAAAAAAAAGAAAAAAGAGAAAGAAAGAAAAAGAGAAAAAGAAAGAAAGAAAAAAGAATGATGTTGGTTCAAAATGGAACAAATGCCGGAATGATGCATGACGATCAAAAGCAAAAGTTGTGATTTTTTTCAAATATTGCATCTTATCCTTTTAAGTACTAAATGTTAAAAAGTGTTGTTGTTTATGAGAAATCAGATTTCAGCTGGCAACTGGTACTCTGACAAATCATCATTACAACACAAGATCTAAGACTATGACAAAGGCTGTGTCTCAGGAAATTGAGTCGACTATTATAGACCCTGTGCAAGAAGAGGAGGTCGTGGATATAGCAGGGATGAATGAGGAAATGTATAAGCTCAAGCAGCAAATGTCAGAGATGTACCAAGCTTGGTCCAGGGGTCAACCCTTACCCGCATATCCAGCTAACCCAGCATATGTCCCTCCTGTCAATCCTAATCCCGAGCCACCCACCATGAACTCATCATCCACGTATCTAGATTACCACCACTACTATGCCTCCACTTCACAGTCACCACCACCACTGTCCAAATAGATTCCATCCCAGCCACCACAGGTCGCCCCGGTGTATGTGGCACCTCCACATGTTGCTCTGCATAAGTCATCAAGTGAACCAGTGTTCCATGTGCAAGATACCCATTACTATCCGCCGGAGCCGACATTTAGGTAGCATGAATCTTATACCTTACTGATGGAGACAACTGAAGAAAAGCCCGTCAAGAACTTGGAACAAGAGGAAATGGCACGGAAGATGAGGATTTAGAACAGTCTTTCCGTAGCATACAAGGGCCAGGAGGCCAAGTGAGCGTAGCATACAAAGATTTGTGTCTTTTCCCGGAGGTGCAACTCCCGGTTGGGTTCAAGCTACCTAAATTTGACATGTACGATGGACATGGGGATCCTGTAGCCCATCTCAGGGGATATTGCAGCAAGATGCATGGTGCATGAGGGAAAGATGAACTTTTGATGGCGTACTTTAGCAAGAGTTTGAGCGGTTCTGCACTGGAGTGGTATACACATCAGGATCACACTAGATGGTTCATCTAGGATGATCTAGCGTAATTATTTGCCAACCACTTCCAGTACAACTTGGAGATAATACCGGACAGGCTGGCGCTTACCAATATAGAGAAGAAGCCCGGTGAAAGTTTTCGGGAGTACGGTTTTAGATGGAGAGAACAAGCGGCACGAGTGGATCCGCCAATGAAAGAGACTAAAATGGTAGATTATTTTCTGTAGGCCTTAGAGCCTACTTACTACGACCATCTGGTGTCGGCTATTGGTAATAATTTCAATGAAGTAGTGAAAATGTGGAGTTTTGTAGAAGAAGGGTTGAAAACCAATAAAATCACGAGCTTTTCTGCTATTAAGGCCACGAATCAGGCTATACAGACCGGGAACAGAGGATCTATAGGAAAGAAGAAGAAGGAAGAGGTTTCGGTTGTGGAAAGTAAACCATGGACTCGTAGCCAAAGTATATACCATCACCCACCTCGCCCATACCAACCATACCCGCCAGCACCTTACAACCCACCTCCACCATATTATCTACCCACTACTCCACGCAACCCCATTCCACAAGCCCAACCTTACCCATCACCCCCTCATGTATGGCGAGCCCAAGTCCCACAAAATGTCTATCATACACAGAACACCTACCCTCCTTCCAGAGCCTATAAAAACCCAAATAGACCCAACTTCCGACCTGATCAAGAGATGAGAAACAGAGCCTAGACGAAGAAAACATTCACCCCATTAGGGGAGTCTTACACCAGCATCTATCATCGTCTGAAAAAATTGGGGATGCTGAATCCGATTGAACCAAAACTGCCAAACCCACCTCCCAGAAACATTGACCAGTCAGTCAGGTGTAAATATTGCTCCGGGGCACCGGGCACGATACTGAAAAGTGTTGGCACTTGAAATCTGCTATACAGGAGCTCATTGATAGCCGGAGGCTTGAGGTATAGGCTCCAGAGACTCCAAACATTACTCAGAATCCGTTGCCGACTCATCATGAGACACACATGATAGAGTCAGAACAAGAAAAGAGTAGCAGGAAGCCGTCCCAATCAGTTATGATGACAAAAGCCAACAGCAAAGTAGAGAAAGAAGGTGAGAAAAAGAAAGCGACAGTTGAAGTTCCAGTGGAAAAACCACCAGTGGTTGAAACTTTGAAAATTGTGGTGCCAGGGGTTAAGCCATTATTGACGGTAAAAGGAGCATGCATAGAACCAGTGATCATAAAGCCAGTGGTGCAAATGCCGGTGATTGATACTAAAGCCATACCTTGGAACTACAACAAGGTTACAGTAGTGTACAAGGGAAAAGAAGTTATAGGAGAGGTCAACGAGACACACAGTCTCACTCGTTCCGAGCAGTGCTTTGCCCCGGAAGAGTTAAGAAAAATAAATGTGGTAAAGGAGAGTCATCTGAAGAAGCCGGTCTCTGAAGAAGAAGCAGAAGAATTTTTGAAGAAGATAAAAGCTTAAGACTACTCGATAGTAGAACAGATGAGAAAGACGCCTGCACAAATCTCATTGCTCTCATTGTTAATTCACTCAGTGGAGCACAGAAAGGCATTGTTGAAGATATTGAATGAGGCATATGTCCTTGAAAAGATCCCAGTCTGCCATCTTGAGAAGATTACCAACAAGATTTTTGATTCGAACAAGATAACATTCTCGGACAATGAATTGCCTGTTGAAGGGACTGAACATAACAAAGCACTCTATCTTACCGTCAAAAGTGAAGAATTGGTGGTTACTCGGGTTTTGATAGACAATGGGTCGAGTGCAAACATTTGTCCACTTTCGACCCTCGAAAAGCTGAAGATTAATCCCTGACAGAATCCGGCGGAATAGTGTGAGTGTTTGGGTGTTTGATGGAGGAAGCAAAAATACTTTGGGAGATATTATTTTGGAGGTCACCATTGGGCCGGTAGACTTTACCATGAAATTTCAGCTGTTAGACGTCACTTTGTCCTATAATCTATTGCTGGGTTGGCCATGGATCCATGCAGCTAAGGTCGTACTATCATCCTTACACCAAATGGTAAAGTTCGAATGAGAGCAGCAAGAAATTACAGTGCATGGAGAGGAAGACGCTTGCAATGCCATAATGCCCTTCGTGGAAGCAGATGGGGACAATGGTCCCTGGGTGTACCAGGTGACAGACACTGTGATAGTGAACAAGATAGCAGAAGGAGAGAGCTTGCCAATCCCTACAGTGGCACCTGCCACTATGATGCTAGCCAAAGAGATGATCAAGAGTGGATTTACGCCGGGAAAAGGGCTAGGAATAGCCTTGCAGGGAATAACTCAACCTGTCTATCTACCGGTAAACAACGACACCTTTGGCTTGGGCTTCAAACCTACCCATGCTGACATCCAGAATGCCAAAAGAACCAAAAAGAAAAATTGGACCCTTCCTAAACCAGTCCCAAAACTGTCCGACACCTTCGCCAAGCCTGGTACAAAATGACATCTAACATCTGCTGCGTCGAGATATGATGAGACTAGACCTGATGCGGAACTCCTGGCAAGGTTTGAAATGTTATTTGGGGACGTGAACATGGTGGATATGGGCGAGGGTACCATCAAGATAGACATTCAGGTCGTGGGGTCTAGTGTTGCACTCAACAATTGGGAAGCCACTCCTTTCCCAATCAGGAAGGAGTCTTGGTAGTTAGCTTTCAAAATATATCATCATTTCCCAAAAAGCAATTTTATTTTTGTAGTCCCCACCCCATTGAAATCAAAATGTACCCAATCTTTGTTCATCTTTTGAAATATCAATCAAATGCAGTTTCTTCTTCTTTCTTCATTTTTTGCCTTATTTTTATTTTTTTTCCTTTTGTACAGTTCAATATGCGCTGATTCTGATGATATGTTATGCATGAAGGATTCCCGGCCCAGTTCTGACAATCGAATTATTATACAAGAAATTGAGAATGATAGTGAGATAGAATATGAGGATGAGGAAATACTGGAGGAAATAAGTAAAGACTTGAATCAATATGAGGAAAAACCCAAACCGAACTTGAATGAGACAGAATCTATCAATTTGGGGAGCGAGGATAATGTTCGGGAGACAAAAATCAGTGTACATTTAGAAGCCTCCCTCAGGGAAGAATTAATAAAGTTGTTGCATGAATTCAAGGACATCTTTGCCTGGTCTTATGATGACATGCCCGGACTTAGCACTGATTTGGTGGTACACAAGTTGCCTATTTATCCTGAATGCCAGCCGGTAAAGCAATAGTTGAGAAAATTCAAAACGGACATTAGCGTGAAGATAAAAGAAGAGGTGAATAAGCAGTTTGAGGCAAAGGTCATACGAGTTACTAAGTACCCCACCTGGTTAGCAAATGTTGTGCCAGTTCCAAAGAAAGATGGAAAAACCAAGGTGTGTGTGGATTACAGAGACCTCAACAAGGCTAGTCCAAAGGATGATTTTTCATTACCAAACATCCACATACTAATCGACAATTGCGCCAAGCATGAAATTGGCTCTTTTGTAGATTGCTATGCGGGTTATCACCAGATCCTAATGGATGAGGAAGATGCAGAGAAAACTGCTTTCATTACGCCTTGGGGAACATACTGCTATAGAGTGATGCTGTTTGGGTTAAAGAATGCCGGAGCTACTTATATGAGGGCAATGACCATAATGTTCCATGACATGATGCATCGAGAAATTGAAGTGTATGTGGACGACGTCATCATAAAGTCCAAGAAGCAACATGATCATGTGAGGGACTTGAGGAAGTTTTTCCAAAGACTCCGAAGGTACAATCTTAAACTCAATCCTACGAAATACGCTTTTGGACTACCCTCGGGGAAGCTATTGGGATTTATAGTAAGTCGGCGAGGCATTGAACTAGATCCGTCAAAGATAAAATCCATCCAGAGTTTGCCTCCGCCGAAGAACAAGAAGGAAGTAATGAGCTTATTAGGAAGGCTGAATTATATTAGCCGGTTAATCGCTCAGTTGACATCAACATGTGAGCCTATTTTCAAGTTGTTAAAGAAAGATGCAGCAGTGAAATAGACCGATGAATGTCAGGAAGCCTTCGACAAAATTAAGGAATATTTGGCAAATCCCCCGGTGTTAGTTCCTCATAAGTGATGACCCTTTGGGTCGTCACAATAATTCTTTTGGTTGTGTGCTGGGACAGCACGATGAGACGGGCAAGAAAGAGCAAGCTATATATTACCTTAGCAAGAAATTCACATCTTACGAGGTAAAATATACTCAGCTAGAGAGAACATGTTGTGCATTGACCTGGGTGGCACAGAAATTTAAGCACTATTTGTCAGCATACACCACATATCTGATATCATGGTTGGATCCTCTAAGGTATACATTCCAGAAGCCCATGCCTATAGGAAGACTTGCTAAATGGCAGATTCTGCTCATAGAATTTGACATCATTTATGTAACTCGTACGACGATAAAGGCACAGGCAGTTGCAGATCACTTGGCAGAGAATCCAGTGGATGATGAGTATGAGGCACTAAAAACATATTTTCCTGATGAGGAGGCAATGAATGTCGAAGAAATAGAATGAAGTGAAAAGCCAGGATGGAATATGTATTTCGACGGAGCCGTCAACAGTAAAGGAGTTGGTATTGGAGCAGTGCTTATTTTAGAAACGGGTCAACACTATCCCGTTATCGCTCAGCTTTGATTTTTCTGTACCAAGAATATGGCAGAATACGAGGCGTGTATATTGGGATTGAGGATGGCAATAGATATGGGTGTTCAAGAGATTTTGGTCATGGGTGACTCGGATATTTTGATACATCAAATCCAGGGAGAATGGGAGACAAGATATTTGAAATTGATACCTTATCGGAATTGCCTACATGAATTATCCCGAAGATTCCAATCCATAGAGTTCAAACATATCCCAAGAATGCACAATGAAGTTGCGGATACTCTGGCCACATTATCCTCTATGTTGCATCATCCGGACAAATCCTATATAGATCCACTTTAGATACTGGTATATGATCAAAATGCTTACTGTTTTGCTGTGGAACGAGAGTTGGATGGAGAACCGTGGTATCACGACATCAAGGAATACTTGAAGACAGGAAAATACCAAAAGTAAGCCACCGGAGATCAAAAGAGAGCTGTAAGACGCTTAGCGAATGGCTTCTTCCTCAGTGGAGGAATTATATATAAAAGAACACCAGACTTGGGATTGTTGAGATGTGTGGATGCGCAACAAGCTGATAAGATTATGACTGAGGTGCACGCTGGAGCCTGCGGACCCCATGTGAGCGGGTATATCTTAGCAAAGAAGATTCTGAGAGCCAGGTATTATTGGCTCACCATGGAGCGGGACTGTATCAGGTATGTGAGGAAATGCCACCAATGCCAAGTACACGGAGATTTAATTCATTCCCCACCTTATGAATTGCATACGGTGTCTGCACCCTGGCCGTTTGTTGCCTGGGGCATGGATGTTATCGGACCAATAGAGCCTGCAGCTTCTAACGGGCATAGATTTATTTTGGTAACAATTGACTTCTTTACTAAGTGGGTGGAGGCAAAGACATTCAAGGCGGTGACGAAGAAAGCTGTGGTGGATTTCGTGCATGAAAATATTATATGCCGATTTGGAATTCCCAAAGTCATTATCATAGATAACGGGGCCAATCTGAACACTCACCTCATGGCGAAAGCATACCAGAGATTCGAAATCATACATCGCAACTCTACACCGTACATGCCAAAGGCAAATGGGTTAGTAGAAGCTGCAAACAAGAATATAAAGAAGATCCTTAGGAAAATGGTGGAGGAGTCCAGGATAATGGAACGAGAAATTACCTTTTTCTCTTATGGGTTATGGCACAACAGTGCGCACTTCTATCGGCGCCACACCCTATTCATTGGTGTATGGGACAGAGGCTGTTATACCCGCGGAAATCAAGATACCGTCATTATGAATCATAGCTGAAGCTATGATAGATTACGAGGAATGGGTAAAAGCCCGACTGGAACAATTAAATCTGATTGACGAGAAGAGGTTGGCAGCAGTTTGCCACGGGCAATTGTATCAACAAAGAATGGCCAGAGCATATAATAAGAAGGTGCATCCTCAGAAGTTTGAAGTTGGACAACTTGTATTGAGGCGTATCTTACAACATTGGGCTAAAGCAAAGGCCAAATTCGCGCCAAACTGGCAGGGGCCATTTATGGTATCACGGGTGTTGTCCAATGGGGCATTATATTTGATAGGTATTGAAGGGAAATGCGTAGAGACTGCTATCAATTCAGATGCGGTCAAAAGATACTATGTATGATTCCTTTTTAATTGTATGATTGTATTTTGTTGTGATTTTGGAATTGAAATGATGAAGGCATTTTATTCTCTATCCAAACACTTTATCCATTGACATCCCCTTTAAGCCGTGTTCGATATATTCTTTCATACCCCTCTCTTGGAATTGCTTATGACACAAAAAGAAAAGTAGCAAATAAAGAAAAAAAATGAAAAAAAAGAGAAAAAGGAAATAAAAAGAAAAAAAAGAGAAAAAGCAAAATGCAAACAAAAGAAAAAGACAAAGAAATCGAAAAAAGTCAAAAGAAATTCATGAATTGATGGCGTAGTTTGAACTACGTCTAACTTGATCCCGAAAGGGTACGTAGGCAGCCTCACTGAGGTTCAGTCACAACAAAGAAAAATCCAAAAAATCCCCCACATATTGAAACTGGGGCAGAAGTTATATTTTATGTTTCCGAGAGTTGTAAATATTTTTAAACCCTCGTAAGTTTTGAGCCTTTTATACCTTTCTTTCTTAACCCATCCAAAAGACACGTTATAGTCCAAAGGAAGACCTTTAATCAATTTCAAGAAAATAACAAAATGCAATGTGAATAAAGGAAGATCGGTACATTGGACAACATCAGTGGTGCAGAAAAACAAAAGACAAAAGGAAAAATGAAAAAATCAAAAAATGAGAGAGTCTCATCGGTGAAAACCTTAACCGGCATCGTGAGGCGACTGTGAGGATGAGAAAAATAAAATGAGAGAGTCTTGTCAGTGAAAACCTTTAATGGCACTGAAAGGCGACTGTGAGGATGAGAGAGAATAAATGAGAGAGTTTTATTGGTGAAAACCTTTCGTGGCACTATAAGGAGATTGCGAGGATTATTATGAAAAAGAGAAAAAGCAACAAAAAAATAGGGTCGGTTTGGGTTGTAAGAAATTTGGAGTCAGAATAATGGATTGAACGAACTGGGCCAGAGTTTAAATACATTGCATGGTCAATGGAATCAGCCAACATACCCAGATAAGTTCTATCACTTCTCCAAAACACCCTTACCCTTTTTCTGCATTTCATTGTTTGTCCTTTGAAGGCTAACTACCAGCTTCCGATGATAAGAGTTGAAATAACACTAGATCAGAAAAGAAAGAAAAGAAAATAGTTGAAAAGAAATAAAGGAGTTTGGCAAATCGAGCCAAAAGAAAAGAAAGCAAAAAGGTGAAAAACAAGAAAATACAATGAGCTTACAGAAGATAGTCAACTGAAAGACTGCACAGCCGAAGAAAAGCAAAAAAGGAAAGCAATAAGAGGCAGGAGCGGTAGATGCCAGTTGCCAGCAGCTTATAACTAATAAGATTTTGTTTTTGTGATTTAGACAGGAGCAAATTGTCACTAATCACTTTAAAGTGAATGTGACCAATGTGGAAAAATAGAAACCATTAAACAGAAAGTTCAGCAATAAATGGAGGAATCCATGGATGAAAATCAATCAATCAGGAAAATACAAAAATAGCGAGGAGGTATTAGCTTTTAAATCCATACCCAGTTATCAAACTGAGGGAATATTTTCCTGCATCCGCATTTCATGCATCAGGCGCCCACCTGGATAACAAGGGAATATTTTTCTGCATTCGCATTTCATGCATCAGGCGCCCACCTGGATAACAAGGGAATATTTTTCTGCATCCGCATTTCATGCATCAGGCGCCCACCTAAATAACGAGGGAATATTTTTCTACATTCGCATTTCATGCATCAGGCGCCCACCTGGATAACGAGGGAATATTTTTCTGCATCCGCATTTCATACATCAGGCGCCCATCCTGGATAACAAGGGAATATTTTTCTGCATTCGCATTTCATGCATCAGGCGCCCACCTGGATAACAAGGGAATATTTTTCCGCATTCGCATTTCATGCATCAGGCGCCCACCTGGATAATGAGGGAATATTTTTCTGAATTCGCATTTCATGCATCAGGCGCCCACCTGGATAACAAGGGAATATTTTTCTGCATCCGCATTTCATGCATTAGGCGCCCACCTGGATAACAAGGGAATATTTTTCTGCATTCGCATTTCATGCATCAGGCGCCTACCTGGATAACAAGGGAATATTTTTGTGCATCCGCATTTCATGCAATACACTTCTGTAATTTAAATTTTTGTTCAGGCGCCCACCTGGAAAACAAGGGAATACATTTCTGCAATTTTAATTTCTGTTCAGGCGCCCACCTGGAAAACAAGGGAATACATTTCAGCAACTTTTAGTTTTTGTTCAGGCGCCCACCTGGAAAACAAGGGAATACATTTCTGCAATTTTAATTTCTGCAATTGCAGTTTGTGTTAGCTAACATAAGTAACACCGTAACATTGAAGAGCCCATATTGGGGCAGAAGGAAAAGTTTGTTGTTTTTGTTTTGTTTTGAGCAGGTATCAGCTTGAAGGCAAGAAGTACTATCGAAAATCATAAAAGATAGGGGGAAGCAAGGAAAAGAAAATCAACAAAAAGAAAGTCAGCCATACAGAAAATCAAGGGAAAAGAGACAAAGAAGAATAAAGAGACAAGAAGTTAGATAGGAGCAATTGTAACTCGTAGAATTATATTTTAGAATAGCTTCTTTATATTTACATTTTATCCCCCTAGTGTAATAAGGAGTAGGTCAGCAAGTCTTAACAGTGTCAATGCAACAGTAAGTCTGGTAGTTTTTAACTGCCAGACCTTCCCGAACTACACTGACTTGATTCCTCTTTAGCTCAGGATATGTAGGCAACCTCTAAAGTAGGGTGCGGTCAGAAGGTTTTTCAAAAATACTTCTTACGGAATATGCCAGTGGGAAAAAATATCTCATTACTACTCATTTGTCTTTGCACTGAAACTCTTCGTGTTCCCGAGCAAAGAGGGGCAGCTGTGAGCACGTCATTTTTGCACTAGGCAAATAAAATTCCAAAATTAAAAATAAAATAATATTTTTGAGTGTAATTACATGTCTTGTTTGAATTTAGATACATTTTGTGTGTTTGAATAATTAGAAAAATTAGAAAAATAAAAAATAATAGGTGAAATACATGTATTAGTTAGTTTAAGGAAAAATCAACAAAAAATAGCATTAACAGAGGAAATTAGGGAAAAATAGTAGATAATTAGTGAAGATAGGAAATGAAGTAATTCAAATAATACAAAAAAGAAAAAATGAAAATATTTAAAATACCAAAAAATACAAAAATACAATAACATTGGGCCAATTTGATTCTGAAGTAATGGCCCAAATACATTGGCCCAAGAGAGCCGGTCCGTTTTGATCTAAAGCAGGTTAATCTCAGCCGTTCGTTTGACAAATCCAACGGCTGAGAGAATTAAGTGAATATTAATTAGTTATTAATCTCTGAGATCAGATCTCAGCCGTACAAAGCATATGATCCAACGGAGAAGGGCTTTAGTCTCATTTAAGTAGAGACGTCGTCGTTTGGCAATGGCCAATCTTGACCGTTGATCGTCAATGATCCAACTGCCAAGAACTCCTCAGTGTTCCCGAGTATATAAGGCCCATGTCTCTTTGAGACCGTCCATTATACACAATCTCAAACTGTCACGCCTCAAATCGGGGAACATGACCGGCGCCTGACCGGGTTGCCCCAGTCAAGCGGACCTGGGTGCCTTTCATTCCCACGCGTTACCCCTGTGTTGATTGTTCCTCATTAACCAAATATCTTACTAACCATGAATGATTTCACATTAAACAAATAAAACCATACGAGTGATTCATTAACAAGTTACAGTTTTGTTTTTACAACGCCCGACATAACATAATATATACATAAGACTGGAGTCCCACAGTTTACATGTCTACAGAGCCTCTAGGATACAAAAAGGGAAATACAATACTTGCCGGTAACAAGGCTCCGGCTATACCTTACAAAACCAAAATGAAATCTAAACCGAGTGGCATGAACCACACAAGGCCCCGAGGAAAAAAGGGGCTCACCAAAACGGGCAGTGGAAGGAGAAGGATACTACTGCCGATGAGCTGAAGTGCCTGCTATCGATCCACCTACAATCATAACACGAATGTAGCGTCCCCGGCAAAAGGGACGTCAGTACACTTGAATTGTACTGGCATGTATGGACAAACTTTGTCCCAAGTAAACTCAAGCCATTGAATTACATCAACAATTAATTAAGCCAGCCAACCATGTTTCCACATTTTCCTCATTTCAAATAATTCTCAACACAAAGCACTTTCTACGATCAACCAATTTAACAATATCCAATCGATCACGTAAAGCACAAGTAGTCAAACAAAGGAGCAATCAGTGCCCCACAGGTTGCAAACTCTCCTGCTGTCTCCTTTCACAATTTCACATTTATTGATTTTTGTATCAATTTTCAATAGCGATTTCGATCGCTTTCCATCCTTATTGCCCCTGACCACCCTTATTACCTCGGCCACCCTTATCACCCCAACCCACACCTTATTTCCTCATGTTGCGGCACGCAACACGACCCCGCCTTACAGTTTAAAGCACAAGAATTTCAAACAGCAGATAAGGTACTACACACAATTTCAACAAGTTCAAATAAGCAACTTGCACATTGTTTCATGTTCTCAATTATTTTTCAAATCAATATCACAACCATGTTACAATATTTCCACAATTCAAGTGTTTCATCTATTTCCACAATAAACAAATTCTCAAGCGTTTCGTTCGTTTTACACAAGGTGACATATAGGCCATCATAATCATTATTCACAATTCTTTACCCATTTCGACTCTCATTTAATTTTCGGTTCATATTCTATACCACATCACTCATATTTCAACAACAACTTTGAGAATTTCACACAATTTGTCAAATTAACACTAACCAAACAAGTTTCACACATATAGGCGATTTCACAAGAATCAAAATTAGCCATACATACCTGGTGATGATTTTTCTTCCTACTTTATGCTTACCCAAGATATCCTACTCTTGCCAACCTTGTTCTTGAAGACTCTTACTTCTACTCACTTCTTTTTACTAGAAATCAAGTTCAATAATCATGCATGAGTGTAAAAAAATCTATTTTCAAAAGCTATTATATGCAAACCTCTCTTTACTCAATTTAAAACTGAAAATCAAAGAAAATAGTTAGGGTTTTTACCTTGAAAAGATTGGGGAAGTTGAATCTTTGCCCTAGAATCCTTTGAACTAAGATGATTGTAACAATCTTTGAAGATGAACGATTTCTCTCTCTAAAAACCCTCCCTTCTCTCTCTAATTTTGGTAAGATGATATGATAAAATGAAGAAGAAAGGTGTTATATTAAAGAAGAGATCGGGTCAAAATGTTACAAAAATATGGACCGGGTCAATTCTGCGGTGCACTTTGCGACCGCAGAATCAACATGCGGTCCGCAGAGTGACCGCAAAATGGCCTCAAAATTACGCAGGTTCTGTTACAGAATGCGGCCATTATGCGGTCCGCATTCCTGATCTGCGGTCGCAAAGTGGACCGCAGATTCACTATGCGACCGCAATTTCGACCGCATTATTGACACGATTTTGGGAAACTCTCTGGAACGTTTTGCGGGAAGAATGCGGTCCGCATATCAGGTTTGCGGTCGCATTCTTGACCGCATATTTGACACTTTTCGGAAAAATTAATTCTCCATATTTTTGAAACTTAAATCACTACCAAGGGTCCGAACCGCGGCGAGCAAGCTCGCCGCGAAGAATTCTACGCATTCCTAACACATTATTCGGACCATGACACCATAGCTACTAGGTTTTATGCACAAATATTTTACGGGGCCTTACACAAACCCTAGCCGCCCTCCTCTCTCTTCTCCTCTTCGTATTCTTCACTTGCTTCACTAGTCGCCGGTCATGGAGTGTACTGTCACCTCCCATGGCGGTCTCCGGCCACCCCCTGCTTCCTCTTCTTCTCTCATCTTCTTCCTCACCTTAAACTCTACCCAAAAACCGAAAGCATCCCTGAAACCCTTCCTTTCTTGAAACTCCGGTCATCGGAGCTCACCGCCAATGACCAAAATAATGCCAAACCTTCCTAGCTTAACACCATTGCACCCTCGTGACCTGATCTATCACCCCCCATACTTAGTTTCCCTCGAATCTCCCCCCTCTGTCTCGATTCTTAAAAAATAGGTCGCCGAAACCCTATCTTCGGCCGACCTAAAAATCTACCCTTTAATAAACCTCTCCCTCTTGATACCCCAAACCCATTTCCACCATTGAAACACTAAAAAAAGACTTCATCTTGAAGTTTGAAAAGAAAATCAGAAAGAAAATAAAGAAAAAGAAAAGAAAATTGGAAAAGAAAAGAAGAAAAAAGAAAAAAAATAGGAAGCTCGGGGGACAGTTCCTGCGAGCTAAGTACCCTCTCCCTTTTTTGTTTGCTTTTCTTTGATTGTTATTTGCTGTGTGTTTAACATGCTTATTCTGATTAGTTAGTCACAAGAACTAGGATTTAGTCTTTGAAGTTTTAATTTGTTTGTTTGATTTCCGGTTTAAAGATCTATTCTTTTATCTTGCTTATCTTCCTATGATATCTCTTGTTAGACTGCATGTTTAAGATTAGGGTTTCTTGTGAGAAAATCTTGTTCATTCTTTCTGATTTTTGCTTTTCTTCATTTCATATCTTTTCATTTTATCACTCGTATGATTAGAGACTTTCTCTGTTTGTTCTCCGTGTCTACTCTGCTTAAAGTTAACTGTTAGAACTATTTTGTTTAAGCTTAATCATTCTTTGATCTTGTCAAATCACGTTCTCTTCTTTATGGGTTTTGCTTATGTGTGTTTATGTCAATGAACATCTTAAGTATGATTTAGGGTTTTCAGTGGTTCATTTAGCATAAAGAAGTTTTAACTAAGCATGTTTAATGACAAATTGACACTTATGTTTTGAAATGTGAGCTCGTAAGTCTAATTGATTGGGATTCAACAATACTCAACCCTTTCCTCTGAATTTTTATTGATTGGTAAAACAACTCTGATTTCATTGGCTATGTGTGCAATTATTTGTGAAACTGGCTATGTTTGTAATAGCTTTGTGTTAATATGAACACTGTTAATGCCTATCATGCCTAGGTGAATTGGTTGTAGCTGCAATAGTATTATGACTCATAAGTGGTTAACTTTGAAAACATGCATTAAGTGTCTTAGAATATGCTAAAATTAAAAATCACAAAAATAGGCTATAAGTTTAATAAGTGATCAAGAGTGGTCAATTTTGCAATTGACCTACTCTGCTAGGCCTCTCATACACTGGCCAACATTAAAGTAGGCCAGTAGTGTAATAATTGGTATAAGTCTAAAAATTTAGACTTACCAAGGCCTTGACTGAGCCATGATCACAGGTGGCTAGACCTGCAAAGGTCTTAGCCAGGCCTGTGTTCAGTAATGAGCCTTAAAATGGCAAAGCCAAGTCCAACTTTGGGATTGGCCAAGTCTTAAATAGTTTAATAGGACAATAAATAGACTAGTCCTGCAAATTAGTTTAATTAACAGAAAATGAAACAAAGTGGTTAAAATTGAAATAAGTTCTCAAGATTGATGTGGCCAGTCCTTCAATACTAATACAAAGACTGGCCATTAGTTAAATAAGAGCTGAAACCCTGAAAAATTGACCTAGGTAGGTTGGGTAATTTAGCAATGCCTTTAAGGGCATATAAGGAACATTAAATGGCAAATTAGTAGATTACATAGAGCATATAGGGACATAGAGCATATAGGGATATAGGAGACATTTGTGCTACTGATTTCTGCAAGTCTGTTGAGATTTAAGGGCATAATGGTCTTGAGAAAAAGGTAAATCAGTAAAAAAAAACAATAACAAGTAGGGGTACCTTAGTAAAAAAATCCAAAATAGAATAAAAAAGAACCTTCCAGCACATGCTGGAAGAGATCTTGTAACAGATTTAGGGTGTAAAATGTAAGATTTGGTAAATTAAGAGGGGAGGGAAATGGGATTATTCTCTATCTTTTCCCCCCAAAAAATTCACCTCTCTACACCTATAAATACCCCCTTCCTTGACTAGTTTAAGGGCTGGTTTTTCAAGAGAAAAATTCAGAGAAAAATCATATAGATATAGAGTGAAATACACTGAAATAGCAAATAGTTTCTCTGGTTTTGAGTTTGAAATTGCTGTTTGGAGTTTGTTTGGAATTTTTGCTCGTCTTTGCTGGGTTTTCTATTGCTGATTGCTGTGTTATTTTCGCTAATTTGGAACTCAAATCTTCACTGTTGCATTGCCTGTCAAGTTATTTGCTGTGCCTTTTTCTGCTCCCCTTAGAACTCATCGATTATTTCTGCTGAATCAGGTACACACTTGTTCAAAGCTATGTATTGAAGAATCAGTGGTGAAATGAAGTTTCAAATGCTAAATCTCTGATCGTCTTCTATATTTACTATTTTCTAATTAGTTGACTAGTATTAATCTAGATTTGTAATTTATTAGTATAGCCTTGTATGTATAAGTGAAAGTTTGGACAAAAAATAATGTAATAGATAGTGAATGGTAGTAGTATAGTCGTGGTGGCTAGATCGCATAGCTAAATAGGTAAAAATCATAAAATAAGGCTAGATAACCCTAATGTGAGTCGATGACAGTAACTTCTTAGAAGTAAGTTCGACCAACTCATGTAGGTAATCCGATTTGGAAATTGATAGCTGGATTTGAGTAAGTTCAAAAGAGAAACAACTAAAATGAAGTAATAACTCAATTAAGACTGGATTTGTGATATCAAATAAGCTTAATTCGTAGTAAAACCATTAGTATAACTGTGCATCTGTGAATAACTCATTTTAGCTTTAGATAATCTGAATACCGTAGGTAAGTAGTTGAACTGTTTATTTTAATCATGCTTTATATATAGTTAAACCACTTCTTAATCTCTTATCTAGTAAGTAACTCAGATATTAGTGTAAATTAATTGTTAGGGAACAAAAGTTAAAACAGTCTTTTAATTCGATTCTCATGTACATTAGACAGTTATGATTTAGAGTTAACATTGACAATTTGTATAGTGATTTTCTCCTTTGATAAATAAAGTTCAACTGAATTCATTCTTAATTCCAGATGTTTGTTTTTGTTATAAGTTCTCCGTTTCTGTTTTCATTGTTATTACCTCAATTTGGTCTAGGCCTGATGTACGACGTGGGCCTGGACTATATCCAAAATTCATTGGGCCATCGAATGAAAGCCCAAATTGGGTATGGGTCACTAAGACCCAGATCTATATAATGTTCTGTTAAGTATTAATCCAGAAATTCAGGCCCAATAACAATAGAAACAATAAGGGTCTGGACTCATTTTCTGGAATTGTAGTTGATTAATGATTAAGGAAAAAATATTGGTAGAAAAACATAGTGACACAATAAGTATGGACTATAAAATTAAATCGGGATGAGCCTCACACGATACCAAAATAGTGGGGCCCCCTTAGTAATGAAGTAATATATATAATAGATTCGGGAAGGCTAATAGCGAATTTCATAGCCTCTCTCAAAAGATTTAAAAGCCGTTAGACGTTATTTAGGCACTATTAAATATATTTTCCCTAAATACGAGCGTGCACTTGGTGCGACTCAAATCCCAAATCCTGGCGAAGCCGAAATGTATTAAAAGTCACAGGTGTACTGTTGCGGTATGACTCGAAATATGTTTTCGCGACGTCGCAATTCTTAAAATATTAAAGTTGAAAACATATACCTATTGCTAAAAATGTATAACAAGTCATATAAGTTTGAGAACGACGGTTGAGCGACCGTGCTAAAATCACGGAATCCGGGAATGCCTAACACCTTCTTCTAGGTTAACAAAATTCCTTATCCAGGTTTCTATTTCGCGGACTCTAATAACAGAGTCAATTTCCTCGGATTCAGGATTAACCAGTGACTTGGGACACCATTATCTTCCCAAGTGGCGACTCTGAAAATTAAACAAAATCCCTGACCGATTGTCCTTTATTTGAAAAAATTCCCTCCTCCTTGTGATTATATCCTTCTCGGGTATTTGAACATTGAGGTATACCCAATGTATCTTTTCAAATGGATCGGTACAAAAAGTGGTAGTAAAAAGGGAGGTGTGACAACTACTGCTGATATTGTTGCTAGTAAAGATGGGAATTTAGTCAAACATGCTAGAGAAGTTGAGAAGACAACAAGTGATGCACCAAGTAAAGTTGAGCGTGGTTTCTTTGTGGGTTCAAACTTGGAGGCTATTGCTGCATTAGAACATCGAGCTAATGATGGGATTGTTAATTTAAAAAATGGGAAAGATAGTGTTCAAATGACAGTAGCTGGAGGCGCTCGACTTAATAATGCTACTAGTAATGCAGTAGCTTATGGAATGGTTCATGTTAATGGAGAGGGTGTAAATGTTACAGAAGTTTGTCCACCTTTCAAGGAAACAACAGAACAAATTAACAGAGGAGCAGGTTTTAAAGATAACAATCGACCAACTAGAGCTAGGCAACGGATGGTACATACTGCACAAAATAAAGGTGTGCAAAATGTAAAAGCTGGAGAAAATGGGCAAAAAGTAGATAGACTACCTGTTGGGATTGTTTATTCACCAACTGGTGTAGATGTAAACGTGAAGGCTACTACTGCTTTTAAACCAACTGGTGGTTTAGCTGGTAGACAATCAACTTCTGGGATGTCAAGTGTGGAAGCTACTGATCCATTTGTCAATGCAAAGGAATAACTAACTGAATATTCAAATTTGAACAGGAATCCAACGCAACAAGGGAGCAATGGGACAGTTGTTAATACAGACGTTGGTAATGATATGAGATTGAAAGATATACCTGATGCCACAATTTCACAGGTTGGGAGAAGATTCAAGTTGCTAAGAAGAAGAAATATAAAAAAGGAAGAGTATAAAAACATTAAGAGTAAATTACCTGTTACATTTTGGTCATAAGAGCACCCAGTTGTTCTTGGATCTTCTTGGCTACTTCTACATTGACCCTGTTTCTACTTGCAGGTTCACATGTTCAAGCTTTTCATCCAACTTTCTTTGTAACTCTTGCTTCACGTTCTTATTCAACTCCGCAGCCATTTGTTCACGTTCCACTTGCAACTTTCGATCCATATCAGCTTACATCTCTTGACGCACAATTTCTATTGCAGAAGACACACTAGCCTCTATGTTTGCCTCTTGCGTGTGACTACTTTTTGGAGGCTTCTTTCCATAACCTTTACCACGAACATAGCATGCCCTTTCACCAAGAACATAGGATAAAATCTCATCTCTAGTCATGGGATGCTCGATCTCTTTAGATTGTTGCTGAGACACAAGTTCCTGGAGCTGGCACTGCAATTACTCATAGATATTTACACCAAAACTAATAAAAAAGAGTAAAAGATAGTAAGCTATTAATTTAAGAATATTATGTGAATCTGTTGGGATTGTGGATCCACCCACACTGTTTCTCCTCTATCATTTTTACGTGTATGTTGGATCTCCCAAACTATATCTGGTGGTTCCTTTTCTCCCGTAGCAGTATTTTTCTAATATATAGTTCAACATGGAAATAATACATAATCAAAATAAATGAATATATAAATTACAAAGATGTTTAATTAATAACATGAAAGTAAATATATTTCACCGTCGATTCCTCTACTTCTGCAAAAGACCTCGTACCACAAGCATGCTTAGTTATCCGCTTTTCCCTATTCTTTCTATTTCTATCGCTTACAACCTGCATTAAGTCAATGATTAAGAAGCCATTATTGAAAGGGCAGTGAACCAAACATTGTTATTAAGATACCTTAAATTCCGGACTTCCAAAATACGCTACTAAGTATTTCCAGTCCTCTAGCTCAACATCTATAGGTCGACGAGACAATATGTTTCCTTCAGCAACATGGCGAGAGTAGAAAATGCTCAGTCAAGCTTTCCAAGCTCTGAAAAGCCGTCGCATAGTATCGATAACAAAGGCTTGAAGCTTATGCTCTCGCACGCCGCCAAGAACTTCAAATTTATCCTGAACATACATGTTCCATTATATTTTATATTCTAACCACAAAAATAAATGATGCAACATGAAGTCGATACGATATTAAAAATAATTTTACCTTGACCTTAAACCACATTGCTTCTCCATATTTTGAAACAATCTTTTGCCAATTTCCATTACGGAACGAGATAGTGCTCCTCATGATTAAACCACAATAATTTACAATATCTCTAGCACCAGCACCTACTGCTCTATCAATATCATCTAGAATTGTAATTGTAATTTTTCCTCCATACTTAGTTTTTATATCTACTGTTTTGGATTTATATTTCCCACTTCCTCTCTTTTTACTACTGGAAGAAACTATACAAAGAAAAAATAGTATATGTGATCAGTCTACATAGGTGCCGTCATGTTAGAAAGAAACTGGAAAATTGGGCAGATAATTAAAGGCAAAAAAATCGCCAGTATTTCGGCACTTTTCGGACATATAGAGAGAAAAAGAAGAAGAAGAAGAATGAAAATCAAAATTGTAGAACTTCAACTTCTGAAGAAAGAAGAAGAATAATAACTGAATACTCCAAAACTAACCTGCACCATTATCATTTTCAACTTCAGGAGAGGGAAGCACACTTCTGTCCAGATTCCTTGACGATACTGTCTCTATAAAAGGTCTCCGCAAAGGGTTGCTTGATATTCGTCCTGTCTCTAGAGGTTGTTGACTAGGATTATTTGATTCTCCTGTCTCAGGAGATGCTGCAGTATTCCCTATTGGTTGTACTTCTGGCTGAGACACAGATGTTGCAGTATTCCTTATTGGTTGTACTTGTGGCTGAGACATCACTCCAGCATTACCACGTCCTTGAAAATTGCCACGTCCACGACCAGTTCCACTTCAACCTTTACCTCGTCCTGTCATTTGGACCCTCCTGCATGATGTAGAAAAACATCAGTAAGAATAGAAGTGCACTGCAATCTGGACATAATGAAAGAGGCAACAAGCAGTTCAAAGGTTTATGCAGGCCTACAATAATCTGCACATAATGAAAGAGCCAACAAGTAGTTCAAATTATCTAAATCATTACAAAGGATTATGCATAACATGGTAAGTTAAATACTTCTTCAATTCATAACATGGTAAGTTGTTGCTATAAATGCACTACAAAGGATTCTGCATTGATGATTACAACTTGGCAACTAACGATAACATTTCACAAAAGCTTAATATATAATCTAGTTAAAAACTAAAAGTTACAAGCATAATGAATTAATTTCATTGTCATGTTAACAAGGAACAAAATACAGAGAACTTTTGAAAACAAAAAGTAAACATCTATATTATCTCGCTTCAAGTCTTCAAGAGCATCATCAATATCTTATCCATCATTATCAAAGCCAATATTCTTTACTTTCTTCACCCTCGGATATATCTATATGATTGTCATTAATAAAATCTTCTTCTTCATCCTCAGATATATCTATAAGATTTTCATTAATAAAATTCTCTTCATCATCATGCACACTTGTTTGTGCTTGTTTGCTTGCATGATTGTTGTTAATACTTTGTGGTTCAACATCATTCCTGTGTAAAGACAAACCAATATCATTTTCATGGTCATTGGTACGCAAAATGTTCAATTCAACTTCCTCTTGTTGATAAGCTCCTTCATTCAGCAATTCTTCCTCGTCAACTTCTACACAATCATCATTTTCGGGCATATTGAAAAGGTCGTGAGGATTTGTCTTTACAACTACAAGCCAATTTTTATCAACCATGTCGTCCAAGTAAAAGACTTGTTCACACTGAGATGCCAATACAAATGGCTCATTTGTGTTCAAGGCACAATGAGTATTCACACTTGTGAAGCCATATTTATCAATCTTATATCCCCTTCCCAAGCGAGCCACGTCCCACCAGTGACACTTGAATAAGTAAACTCTCCTATTTCCAATATAGGACAACTCGTAAATGTCCTCCAATACTCTGTAATACTCCTTATTAGAGTCTGAATCATCTTCACTCACGAGGACTCCACTATTTTATGCTTTTTCTTATCATCTCAAGATCTCTTGTATGGAATCTGAATCCATTCACCACAAATCTGGAATAACGATGCACCATTGGTGCAGGACCAATGGCTAAGCTTATGAGCTCCTCGTGTGCGCGGCCTTGTACAGCTAGTACAAAGACCTACAAGCCAAACAACATCGTTGTAACTAATAACGTCGTCGTAATATTACACTAATATTAAAAATGTCACTTAACTAGACACCTAACGTGCACAAAACCAATCTCTCCTATGCATCCCATCACTCATTGAACCTTGTCTTCCAATCTCTCCTTGGTATTCTCTATAGTTTGACAATGGAGTCAGTCAAGATAATGTTGTTGAAACATTTAAATGTGAGCCTATCTTGAGATTAATATGATACTTACTCGATGAATGGCAGAACCTCTTCACAATTTTGAAGCACATACATACATTTTTGTTTGAACTTATCATGAAAGAGTGTGATGCCTTCTCAACCACCTTTTTTGCCCACTTTTTTTGAAGATAGACATCTCCCCATTTGACATAGATCCATCGTCATTCCTGGCGGGTTTGTTGAAATTGGTTGACATATTCTTTAAGTATCTGGAGCAAAATGTGAGACTTTCCTCAGCCAAATAACCTTCGGCAATTGAACCTTCTGGATGAGCATTATTGCAAACATATGACTTTTGTGTTTGTAAATACCTATATTAAAATAATTCTTCAGTATAATGTGCTAATAAAATTATGGCATTAAAATTATATAATAACTACCTCTCAAAAGGGTACATCCATCAAAATTGAGCTGGTCGACCAAGCTTTGCCTCTCTTGCCAAGTGAATTGGCAAATGAACCATGACATCAAAGAATGCCGGCGGGAAAATTATTTCAATTTTGCATAATATGCATGTACATTCAGCCTCCAAGATGTCAAGACCTTCGATTGTCAAGAACATAGATTCTTGAAAAAAATTCCAATCTCTATAATTGGTTCACACACTTCTTTAGGCAATAAGCCACGTATTCTAATTGAGAGAGTATTTTGCAATAATACATGGTGATCATGACTTTTTAATCCATAGATCGTTTTCTTTAATATGTTTACACACCTTGAAATATTTGATGAAAAAACATCAGGAACCTTCATATTAGCCAAAAAATGGCATAACTTCAACTTCTCCTCCGAGGATAATGCGTAACATGCTGCCGGTAACAATAAATTATCCCCATCCTCAATTGGATGCATTTCTTGCCTAATACCAAGGTCCACCAAGTCATATCTACTTTTTAATGTGTCCTTTGTCTTTCCAACCATATACATAAAAGTTGATATTATATTGTCAGATACATTTCTCTCTATGTGCATCACATCAAGGTTATGTCGTAAAAAAGAGTACTCCAATAAGGCAATTGAAAAAATATACTTTTCTTCCTTCAATTGTAAGCACTTTTAGGGAAGTCACGTTTTCAATTTTTTCCCTTCCCAAAACTCACATTTCCCAAGCCTTGTAATTGCATAAATGCTTCATCGCCTGTTAAAGGAATATGTGCTACCCTCTTTTCTACCTTTCCATCAAATTTTCTCCTATTTCAGTGCCATGGATGCTCCATTGGAAGGAAGCGACGATGACTCATATAACACAACTTACTACGTAAAGAAACTGATTGTGTGTCTTTATGACAACAAGGACATGCAAGCTTGCCTTTTGTTGACCATCCTGAAAGGTTCCCATATGCATGAAATTCATTAATCGTCCACATTATAGCCGCACACATCATAAAATTAGATTTTGAGTAGGAATTATTAGTTTCGACTCTATCCCACAATTCTTTCAACTCTTCAATCATTGGTTGCAAGTATACATTTATATCATTTCCCGGACACTTAGGGCCTGGAATAAGAAGTGTCATCATGAAATATGGATCCTTCATGCAATCCCATGGCAACAGATTATATGTTGCTAGTACGACTGGCCAAATACTATGATTGTCACTTATGTTCCCAAAAGGTAGGAACCCGTCACTTGCTAAACCTAATCAAACATTTCTTAATTCAGCTGAAAAGGTGGGATGTCGCTCATCAAAGGATTTCCATGCTATGGAGTCATATGGATGTCGCAAGACACCATCATCAACATTTTTATCCTTGTTCCACCTCATGTTTTTCGCTATCTCTCTTGCCATGTACAATCTCTGAAGCCTTGGTTTGATTGGAAAATATCCCAATACTTTACAAGCTACTTTCTTGCCTTTGTTTTCTTCAGACTTCCATTTAGACTTACCGCACTTAGGACATAATTGGGAATTGGCATAATCGCGCTAATATAAAATACAATCATTCTCACATGCATCTATTTTGGTGTAACCCAAGCCTAGGTCACGAAGAACTTTCTTCGCTTCATAGAAAGAACTCGGCACAAATGAACCCTCCGGAAGAACTTCGTTAAAGAAACTCAATAGTTCATCCATTGATTTGTTGCTCCAACGATTAAGGCACTTCAAGTGAAGTAGTTTAACAACAAAAGATAACTTTGAGACTTTACTACAACCAGGATAAAGTTATGTCTGAGTATCTTCTAACAATTTGTAGAACTTTGCTGCATGTAAATTTGGCTCTTCATCGTCCATAGAAGTATTATTATTATCCTCCACATTCATATGTCCCCACGCATCGTGAATCATTTCTATAATATTATCCTCTTCAATGTTATCATCTTCTACTTCATTATTAAGTATTACGTTAGAATTTTCAACTCTAACTAACACTTCTTTATGCAAGTCCCACACTTTGTAAGAATCCTAGAAACCCTTTTTCAATAAGTCTCCTCTTACATCAGGCTTTAGCTTGAATGCAGTATTCACACACCCTTTACAAGGACATCGAATCATAGTACTTTCCCTTGGTTAACTAAATGCCCAACTAAGAAAGCCATCTACTCCATCTCTGTACCTTTGGCCACCCCTATTCTTAATTTTCAACCAACTTTTATCCATTCCTATTTTTAGAATAATGGAAAGGTTAGTCCCTTATTATATTCCAGATTATAGTACAACCAAGATTTTAATTAGTTTATATATCACATTAGGCATGTAATGGTTTAACAGCATATTACTAAGCAATTTTCTATTATAACATTAAAAAAAAAACTCCATAATAATGAGGAAGAGTTAAAGGGAACTTCGCACTTGAGGCTCTGGAACTATAATAGACATCTAGAAGAGTTTACTAAGAAATATCGACGCTAAATCCAACTTTGAACGTACTCTAAATGAAAAGAATAGAGGGGTATCAAATTAATTCCGATAAAAGAATGTTGATTTTTCTATATTTCCAAGATTCTTTTGAATCTGGAAAGTTAGATCTTTCACTAAATTCTCTAATCCATGATGCTATTCGAAAGGGTATTCTTATTCCCAGTATACAATTCTGATTTAAATATCTTTTGGGTATCATAAAAATCTCATCCTCTAGTCATTTGCACATCCTGAAGTTGTGGAAATGGAAACTATATTTCCTACTTCATCAAGTTGGATGATGTAGCAGAACAAGAACTCAATATGGACTAAAGAAGAGAACAAACTGTTCGAAAGTGCTATCACGATATACGATGAGAATACTCCGAATAAGTGGTTTCAGGTGGAAGATATGATCCCTGGAAAGTCAGTGCTTGATGTCATGATGCAATATCAGGACCAAGCTGCAGATGTTTGTGATATTTAAGCTGGATTGGTTCCAAATCCTGGTTATTTCGCGTCTTTTGATTGTGGATTACAAACATTTAGAAAGAGAGGCAGGTCTTCTGACCAAGAAAGAAAGAAAGGAGTACCATGGACAGAGGAAGAACACAGGTGAATATATTGTATTTGGTTTTTTCTTAGCACCACTTTTTTTTTAAATTGGTTAATAAAAGTTTTTGTTTATTTGATTGATATAGGCGATTTCTAATGGGTTTAGACAAGTATGGAAAACGGGATTGGAGGAACATATCCAAGAAAATGGTAATCTCAAGAACACCAACACAAGTAGCAAGTCATGCTCAGAAATACTACCAGAGACAGCTCTCAGGATGCAAAGATAAGAGAAGACCTAGTATACATGACATTACCACGTTCCATTTCGTAGCCGACGATACATCTCAAAACAACATCAATTCTCTGTCTAAAGAAAAGTTGAACAAATTCACAACAACAACAAATGTAGTGAAATACTAGAATAGCTCAAGTGATGAACATCTTATGGATTTTCGATCATCTTATGGAAGTTCAACTGTGGCATACCCGTATGAGCTTTCTTCACAGTCTTGGGATGTGGATGGAGCTATATGGGATTGATGGGGGGTAAGGTTGAAAAATGTCTATCTAGCTAAGATTCCGTTTTATGTTCTTGTTGTAATATAAATCAAGTTTAGTTTGTTATAATGTACCAATATAGTTTATTTGGTCTGAATTGCAGTCTTAAACTAATAAAGTCTCCTGAATTTCAGTCTTATTTCATTTGATCATGTAATCATATGCATCTAGCCACAAGAGAACCGAGTGTACTAGTTACTGCTTATGTTTGTAGTCACAACTGTTGTCATAGTTAATGTCTAATTACTATAAACTTATGAATCTATTATTTCCTTTATGAAGTTGGATGATGCAGCAGAACACGAACTTAATATGGACTCAAGGTTAGTCCCTTATTATAACCAATTTTGTTAACAGTGCACTAAGAAGAAAAATTCCATAAGCAGAACCAATTTTGTCAAGCAATTTTCAAAATTTGAGGGGAAACGCAAATAAGAAATCATTCAAGAGGAATTATAAAATACCATCCATAAGCAGAGACAGAGATATAATTAATAGAAAGGCTATAAAGTGACCAAACGAATTAGAATCCAGCAACAATCATTCAATAGGAATACCAACATGCAATAGGTCTCTCAAAAAGAAGCTTTTAACTTACCCAAAAAAGAGATAGGTGAGAGTTATGTCAAGGCTGAAAATTACCAAATAGGCTTCAAATAGGTCTTTCTGTATGATTTTTTTTGTATTCATGTGGATTATCAAATGGTTCAGAGAAATTCTAGATAAAATCTAAGAATACAAATGTAAAATCACTGAAATAAAGATAATCCCCAACTGCATGTTGAAAATTTTACCTTATAGAGTAAAGAATCCTTATTAAAATAACCCAAACATAAATTTATATAAAATTAATGTAGGTTTTCAGTTAAAAATATGCACAAAACTCAGAAAACTCATTGAGATTAGGGAAAACTCAACAACAAGATGAGAGAAATTGGATTGGAGCAAAAATCGATCAGATTTTTGATAAAAGAAAAAGGGGGAAATTAGGGATTTGACCACAAACTTGATAATTGAATTTCTTCTCTTGATATGAGAGATTTGGAGCAACCCAGTCGTGATTTTAGAAGGGATTTTAGAGAGAGGGGGAGAGATTTAAGAGAGATAAAGAGATAGAACTGAATTGTCTCGGTGTATAGCCTGTCTCTGCGTATAGCTTTTAGAATTTTATGTCATTTGAATTATTATTTTATTTTAAATTAAAAATAAGACAGTCTAGTAGCGACCCAGTCGCTCCAATACGAATTTAGTAACGACAATCTAAAGTCGCCACAAATAATATGGAGCCAAAATTTTAGTTTTCGCGGGTACTAAAAATTTCATCCACATTACAAGCGACCTCAGAAAAGTCGCTGATAAAAAATTACTTTTAGTAGCGACCTATAACATCGCTGCTAAATGTGTTACTTTTGTAGCAATATTTAGGGTCGCCACTATATATTGCTGCTAAAAATCCAATTTCTTGTAGTGATAGTTATCATTATTACACTATAAGCATTTAAATTTTATTGGATTTAAATCCATAAAATAATTTGGACTATATAAAATTCAAGACATTAGTCCAAATAAATATTGTGGCTAATAAATTGGGTTAATTATATATGTGTTGGGCTAGTCCATTTAATTGGACTACAAATTAAATGATAAGCCCACTTCATTAGCCCAAGGTCCAAATGGCTATTAGCCCATCTTAAAGCCCAGGCTCATGCCACGTGTCAAGTGATGTGGCAATCCAAGTCAAAAGAATGAGCCAACAAAATCATGCCATGTGTCAAGCGATGTGGCAATCCAAGATAAGTAAATGAGCCAATGAAATCATGACACGTGTTAAGTGATGTGGCAATACAAGACAAATAAATGAGCCAATTAAATCATGCCAAGTGTCTTGATGGTATTGGTCAATTCAAATGGACCAATCAAATTGCAGAGCCACACCACCCCTACAACTATAAATAGAGGTCTTCATAAAGCTAGAAGACACAAGAAGTGACAAGAAGAAGCAAGCAGAGAGCTCGTGGATCAAACACCACATATTTCTCTACAAGCTACAAGTTCAAGCACTCAAGCTACAAGTTCAAGTTCAAATTAAAGATCAAGAACGAAGCCAAATTAAATACCAAGGCGTTCAAGATCAAATTACTTGTTTGTGATCAAGCACAAATTTAAGTTCAAGGAGGAGATTCAAGATCAAGCTTCACAAGCCCTTGAATCAAATCAAAATCAAATTTATCAATATACTTTACATTCTTGAAGAATCAGAGGAATACGATAGAGATTGTAACACTTTCATTTATTGAAATCAAATACTACATTTGTCACACAATTGTCCATCTTGATTATTTAATTTTCTCGACGCAAATATTTGTTGTTACAAATTTCTGGCACGCCCAGTGGGACAATCTCTACCTCTCATCTCTTAAAATTACCAAATTTCAAGAACACGGAAGTGGCTCCTAAGAAGATCAACTTCAAACTCACTACTGCTAAGGCTACGAATTCCAAGTTTTCATCGGATGTGGAAAACTTGTTGGATGCTACTGTGGAAAGCATAGGACCTCTCACTAGGAACAAAGAAAACTTGCTGGGACAAAAAGCATTTCAAATGCCGTCTTCATCCATTCCTATCTTTGATCTTCAATCCTCAAAGGGGCAAGATCCTTTCCAACTGAATTGGAAGAAGGAGCGAACATTGCTGAAATTGTTGAGAAAACATCGGCTCTACTTAGCCCTTCTAGATCTAAGAACATTGTCACATAGGGTGATGATAATGTCTTGATCACTGGATCGGCTCCAAGAACTCCATGTGATTTGTTCTACTCAAAGTATGGTATAAGAGAAAATCCGTGCTTTGCTCCACCGTCCACGATGGTTATCCAAGCGATGGTCACTAATATGTCAATTGTTGAAGAACAACTCGCAAATTTAACAAAGGCAATTAAAGGGTTAACGAATAATATGCAAGATCAAGATAATCAAATATTCAAGCTGACAGATAGGGTTGAAAGCATGATAGAGGGAAATTCAAGCCATGCAATTGGAAAGCTCCCAATGATGCAAGATAAGGGAGACTCATCTACAAGGTAGACAACAACTCCTAAAGAATTTCAGATTTCATCCGACGGGGTTATTCCCATTGACCAATTGAATGACTTCATTATGGGAACCATCAAAGATAAGTACAATGTTGCTGCTAAGTCTTCTCTCGCATATGCAAAGCCATATACCACGAGAATTGATAGTTTGAAAATGCATGCAGGTTATCAACCCCCAAAGTTTCAACAATTTAATGGTAAAAGGAATCCAAAGCAACACATTGCACACTTTGTTGAAACTTGTAATAATGCTGGAACCTATGGAGATTATCTTGTCAAGCAGTTTGTTCGTTCCTTAAAAGGAAATGCTTTTGATTGGTACACCGATCTTGAGGCTGGTTTCATCGATAGCTGGGAGCAACTTGAACATGAATTTCTCAACCACTTCTATAGCACAAGGCGAACCGTAAGCATGATTGAACTCACAAACACACGTCAATGGAAGGATGAACCAGTTTTCGATTTCATCAATCGATGGAGGAATGCGAGCCTCAATTGTAAAAATAGACTTAGTGAAACTTCTGTAATAGAAATGTGTATCCAAGGGATGCATTGGGGACTTTGCTACATCTGAAGGGTATCAATCCTAAGTCTTTTGAAGAATTGGCTACACGTGCTCATGATATGGAGCTAAGTATGTATTCAAGTGGAAATCAAGGGCCACCTGTTTATGAACCCCGCAAAGTGAAGGACAAACAAGAAATAAAGAAAGAAGGCAAGTTTTTGCCAAAGTCTGAGAGCAAGGAATCAATGAATGTTAATGTCTTGCCACTAAAGGTCACTACAAAAGTGAGTAAGAAACAAAAATGTGAAGACAACATCCTTACAGGATAAAGTTGTCCGAAAGTTAACTCTGAAGGAAATGCAAGCGAAAGAATATCCATTCTTGGACTGCGATGTCCCAACAATTTTTAAAGAGCTCCTTGAGTTGAAACTCATCGAGTACCCGAAATGAAACGGCCAGACGAAGCTGGGAAGACTAATGATCCAAATTATTGCAAGTACTATCGGTTGCTTGGCCACCCTATTGAAAAGTGCTTTGTGTTCAAGGAGAAAGTCATGGACTTGGCCGCTGGAGGACAAATCTTGCTTGAGGATGAAAAAGACAGTTCGAATCAAGTCTCTTTCACTTTTGGTTCACTTGATCCCATTGTCCGTACATGAATGTGATGAAGTCCAAACAACATCATCACCAAATATGATTAAATTTGGTAACTTTGAACCTATCGATGTGAGCAAACCATTGCTTCTCCCTATGGCATATAAACCAATAGTGGAGGAAAGATCTCAAGAGAAAAGTGAATCACGTGATGATCAAACTGATGATAAAGGTTGGATTCTTGTGACTCGGTGGAGACGCTGTAAGACAAATCCACAAAAGGAGTCAAATAAGCAGTTGACTGGGGTAAAAATGGTAAAAAGACCCAAGAAGAAAATGATAAAGAAGAAAACAAAAATGGCAGAGAATCACTATCAAAGGCTACGTCGTCTAGTAATATTGGAGGAATTCCTACCAGTCCGGTTACACCCGCAAGCTTCCTGTGAATATATCAAGGCCGCATGTTGTAAGATAGATGAGGAAGAAACAAATAAAAAGGATCTATCGTTGCTTCGACCTCCCCTGCCTGAAAAACTCACTGGGAATTATAAAGAAGTGGACGTATGTGATGCAAAAATCACATTTACTGATGACGATCTTTTTCTTGGTGACACATACCATAATTGCCCCTTATTTATGGTTGGCTTTGTGCGAAAATAGAGAATAAGTAGAATCTTGATCGATAATGGTTCTAGTGTTAACATTCTCCCAATTCGTACTGTCAAAGAGCTTGGCATACCGATTGATGAACTATGTGAAAGTCGTTTGATGATTGAAGGGTTCAATCAAGGGGGAAAGAGCTATAGGGGCTATCAAATTGGAAATAAATATGGGAGATTTGCATTTGAGTGCATGGATGCACGTGATTGATGCAAAAACCTCATATAATATCTTGTTAGGAAGGCCATGGCTACATGAGAACAAAGTGGTTTCATCCACCTACCATCAGTGCTTGAAATACTGCAAAGGTGGGGTCGAAAAGAAGATAGTTGCTAATGATAAGCCCTTTACCGAGGCTGAATCATACTTTGCCGATGCAAAATTCTACTTAAAGAATTACGTCTCAAAGGAGGTGAAGGTTGATGATCTGATATTGACCAAAAGTGTTGCACAGAAGGTTGATATAACAACTAGCAAGGATTGAAGAAGATCAAGTGTTTCATGATAGGAACAAGATGAATGAGGCATCATCAAGTAAGAAAGTGACTCATATTCTTCGCTATATCCGAAGGCAAGGAAGGTCGAAAGGCCATCTTCTGAACTACAAGGTAAGGTGTTTGGGGACTTGACCCTTCCTATCAAGCGAATTGACGCAAATCAAGTCGTCTACAAAGTTGCTCAAAGGGTTTGTCAAATCATTAAGCCACAATTCGCTTCCAAATCTAGCGCTTTCTACAAAACGCACAAAGGAGGGCTTTGACCCAAATGCCTACAAGTTGTTAGCAAAAGCTGGATATGATCCCAACGAACCATCCAAGTTGGGAAAGCTCCCGCCTGAAGCTTCAAACCCTACTCAAAAGACAATGATGGAGAAAGGGTACCTACTGAAGCAATCACGTGAAGGATTGGGTTACAAATAACCCCCGCCAATCCGTATCTCCATCAAAAGGGCAAGTTGTAACTACATTACTGCTAAAGAAGCGTCTACGACGCTTAATAACAAGCCTTATGTATTTGACCGACTTACGTAACCAAGGATCTCAGTCTTTGACAGGTTGGAACCACTAAAGAAGGAAAACAAGCACCATAGAAATAATGGAAGGATTGGAGCACCTATCTCCCTTAACAAGGAGATTTTGATCACAAACTACCCAAGCCTGATTCCTTCTAGAATGAGGCGAGAGACAAAACTTGTAGTTTCATGTGGAGAGGTCCTCAAAGAAAAGGCTCATACCATAGTCTACACTAAGGAACGAGAGGAAGATGAAGAAAGTGTGGGGTCCTCATATCATATCACCATTCGCGATGAACAAAATGCTTCACCCTATACGGAAATCGAGGAAACGTGCCTTGATATTCATGTATGTCATCATATATCTTTCAATGATGGCAATCCCCAAGAAGATGAAGACGCTAAAGATGCACCACCGGAGCTTGAAAAGGGGGTGAAGACAACAGTTGATGCACTAAAAGAAGTTAATCTCGTAGTAGTTAAAGACCCAAAGCCCACATATATAAGTGCCTCTCTAACTGGTGATGAAGAGAGAAAATATATTGAGCTATTTAAGGAGTTCAAAGACTTATTTGCTTGGAGATACAAAGAAATGCCAGGTTTAGACCCCAAGGTGGCTGTTCATCATCTTGCTGTCAAACGAGGCGCTCGTCTTGTAAAGCAAGCACAACGCCGCTTCAGACATGAATTGGTTCCCTTGATTGAAATCGAAGTTAACAAGCTTATTGGGGCTGGTTTTGTTCGTGAAGTTAAATATCCTACATGGATTTCAAGCATCGTCCATGTAAGAAAGAAAAATGGCCAAATTCGAGTTTCTGTTGACTTTAGGGACCTAAATAACGCTTGTCCTAAGGATGAATTTCCTCTTCCTATCCTTGAGCTAACGATTGATGCAACAAGTAGATACGAGGCAATGTCTTTCATGGATGGTTCATCTGGATATAACCAAATTCGCATGGAACCGAAGGACGAAGAACTTACTGCCTTTCGCACTTCTAAAGGTATATACTGCTTCAAGGTAATGCCTTTCGGTTTGAAGAATGCTGGTGCTACATATCAATGTGCCATGGAAAATATTTTTGATGACATGCTTCATAAAAACGTGGAGTGTTATGTTGATGACTTGGTAGTAAAGTCAAGGAAGAAAGATGATCACTTACAAGATTTGAGGATGGTATTTGAACGACTTCGGAGATACCAACTCATAATGAATCCGTTGAAGTGTGCATTTGGAGTTACTTCTGGGAAGTTCCTCGATTTTATTGTTCGACATCGAGGTATCGAAATCGATCAAGCTAAGGTGGATGCTATCTTGAAAATGACTGAGCCTAGAGATATTCATTAATTAAAAAGCTTGTAGGGTAAGTTGGCATATCTTAGAAGATTTATTTCGAATCTAGCTGGAAGGTGCCAACCATTTAGTCGCCTCATGAAGAAAGGGGTTCCTTTTGAATGGGACCAAGCTTGCAGAAATGCTTTTGAAATCATTAAGTCTTATCTGATGAAACCTCTAGTACTGGTAGCCCCCATACCTGGAAAGCCACTAATATTATGTATTTCAGCACAAGAAAGGTCAGTAGGAGTGCTTCTCGCTCAAGGAAAGAATGAAGGCAAAGAAAATGTGCTTTATTACTTGAGTAGGATGATGACGCCAAATGAGCTCAAGTATTCTCCTATTAAGAAGTTATTTTTGGCACTTGTCTTCTCTATTCAAAAGCTGAAGCATTACTTGCAAGCTCATGTTGTGCGACTCATCTCAAGAGCGAACCCTGTCAAGTTTGTTATGTCTAAGCCAGCCCTAAGTGATCGATTAGCGAGGTGGTACCGTTTTAACAATTCGAAATTGTGTATATTCCTCAAAGGGAAGTAAAAGGACAAGCATTAGCAGACTTTCTTGCTGACCATCCGATTCTAGATGATTGGGAGTTGTCTGATGAATTGCCTGATGAAGATGCAATGGTCATAAAAATTCAGCCTCCTTGGAAGATGTATTTTGATGGCGCTGCACATCATGAAGGAGCTGGCGCTGGAATAGTGTTTATCACTTCTCAAGGAGAAGTTTTAACCTATTCTTTCACTCTAACACAACGGTGCTCCAACAATGTTGCTGAATATCAAGCGCTCATACTTGGGCTTGAAATGGCTGTGGATATCAAACAATTGCAACTACAAGTTTTTGGAGATTCCAAGCTAGTGATCAACTAGATTTTGGGTAGCTTCAAGAAGCTAGAGTTGATGCCATATCACAAATATGCTAAAAGATTAATAAGTTGGCTTGGAGAAGTAACTATTCAACACGTGCCGAGAAAGGAAAATAAGAGAGCTAATGCATTAGCAGCCTTAAGTTCTACATTATCTTTGCCTGATCATACACAAGTCCGTATTTGCCAAAGATGGGTAGTTCCTCCACCAAATGACTATGAGGAAGAAGAAAGCGAAGTTGAGCGTATGGATTCCGTTCTTGAGGTTGAAATTGAAGACTGGGGACAACCATTTATAGATTATCTTTGTTACGGTATATTGCCAGAAAATCCCTAAAGGAAAATAGAAATCCGAAGAAGAGCCCCTCGTTTTCGTTATTACAAGAATACACTCTACAGACGATCATTTGGTGGAGTGCTCCTATGTTGTTTAGGGATTGACGAATCCCTTCAAGCATTACAAGAGGCATACTCTAGAGTATGTGGTGCGTATAAATCTGGGCCAAAACTTCATTTCCACATTAAAAGAATGGGGTATTATTGGCCAACCATGGTGAAAGATTGTTTGGATTACGCTCGGAGGTGTAAAGCTTGCCAATTCCATGCTAACTTCATACATCAACCACCTGAAGTACTACACCCAACTGTTGCTTCTTGGCCATTTGATGCTTGGGGTTTAGACGTTGTTGGTCCATTGCCAAAGTCTTCTGGTGGACATCTACACATTTTGGCCGCAACTGACTACTTCACGAAGTGGGCTGAAGCTGTTTCTTAAGGAAGTAAAGAAGGAAAATGTGGCTAACTTCATCCGAGTCAATATTATCTATCGCTTTAGCATTCCTCAATATATATTGACAGACAATGGTAAGCCATTTGATAACAAGTTTATGAATAAAATATGTGATCTTTTTGGCTTCAAGCAACGCAATTCCTCCATGTATTATGGTGCTGCCAATGGACTTGCTGAAGCATTTAACAAGACACTCTGCAACTTGTTGAAGAAGGTTGTCTCTAAGTCTAAGAGAGATTGGCATGAAAGGATGGAAGAAGCTCTTTGGGCATATAGGACCACATATCGCACACCAACGCAAGCGACCCCTTATTCGCTTGTTTATGGAGTTGAAGCAGTCCTTCCACTTGAGCTTCAAACCTCATCATTGCGGCTTGCTTTTCAAGTAGGACTCACCGATGAAGAAAATGCTCGGTTGCGCCTTGAAAAATTGGAAGCTCTTGATGAAAAGAGGCTAGAAGCTCAACAAAGCCTTGAATGTTATCCAGATCGCCTGTCTCGATCTTTTAACAAAAGGGCGGCCTTATATCTTTCCAAGTGGGTGACCAAGTTCTTGTGGTCAAAAGGCCTATTATTACCTCTCGTCGATCTGGGGAAAATTATCTGCTAAGTGGGATGGACCATATATCGTATACGAGGTATACTCAAGTGGCGCTTACAAGATAGTTGACTCAGAAGGTTTGCGGATTGGCCCCATCAACGGGAAATTCATGAAGAAATATTATCCTTGAAGAAAAGAAATACGCTCTTCGACGCACGAGCATACACTGCATGTCACTCCTGACCCGCAAGAGCATAAACTATGTACGGTCCAAAAAAAAAAACTAGGTTGAAAACCGCGAAAAAGGCGGCCTAGGCAAAAGTTAGGACGCAAAAAAAAACTCACCCATTTCGAACTACGGAATGACTTGATCCTCTTTACTGGGATACGTAGGCAGCTTAGAGTTTCATTCTAAGTTCAGTCATATGAGTTCAAAAATACATATTACCCAAGGCAAAAAGGTCAAAATTGTCCATGTACTAGTGTTAATTGGTTACTTGTGACCCCTGTTATACTTTTCGGCCATTCTTGCCCCTACCATTAAAGAACTTTGAATAAATACCCCTAAACCTAATGTCTGAACACTGTGGCAGCTGTCACATTAAAATTATCCTACTCAGTTGCCATGTAAGTTGCCACGTCAAAAGTCTACCCAAAGCAAAGCATCCTCTCTCTCTTCACACTCACCCCTTCTCTCTCTATCCTTAAAATTTTCTCCTCTCAATTCACAACCCAAGTATTTGATTCTTTGTAACAACACTCTATGTTTTCATAATGCCAGTAGAAATGGAAAAATAACAAAACCTTCACAAATTTCTGATATGTTTCACAAATTCGCTCATGTTGTCCGTACAAATTTCTCATCAACTACCATGTATCCATATTTAATGACTAAAATTTTCTAACAGTCTCTCTTTACCCTTCTCCTTCCCCCCCACCCACCCACCCTAACAACCATACCTCAATCATTAAGCCACCATAGCTCCACCACCAATGACCTCTCAGTTGAATCATAAAACTCGTGCTAAAATTGTCTATGAGACAACGCAAAAGAAGATAGAAAGAGGAGCAAAAATCTTACCCAACTACCAGATGACAAAAATTATGATTTAGAGGAAAAGGGAGAGTCAAAAAGGAACTATAACACAACACATGGTTCACAATCATCTCCACTGCAACCACAACACAAAACACAAACCACCCGAGATATAAGCAGGAATGACCCATAAATAAATTCACTCAATTCAACAATCACAACACGCAGCTTGCCTCTATTCCTTCTCTCTTTTCTCTTTTTCTATCTAAAACTCATTATCGTCTTCTCTGATTTTCACCTTCATAAATAACAGATCCAAAGCCCTATAAAAAACCCTTCATCAAGAGAAAATCAATTATAAACTACACTTAAACTGGCTAAGTCTGCCAAATCTGAAGCCACCACTCTCCTTCTCCATCAAAAATCTCCAACGGTAGTGACAGACACAAAAATTATCATCTCTTTCTTAGTTAAAATTTATTCTTAATTACCTAAGGATTTTGATTTGTGTGATGAAGAAATATTGTGTAATGGAGATGGTTTAATGTCTGGTGAAAATGATTTACTTTGGGAAGACTTTTGATGTGGCAGCTGACATGGCAGCTGAGTAGGATAATTTTAATGTGATCAGCTGCCACAGTGTACAGACGTTAGGTTTAGGGGTATTTATTCAAAGTTCTTTAACGGTAGGGGCAAGAATGACCGAAAAGTATAACGGGGGTCACAAGTAACCAATTAACAATAGTACAGGGACAATTTTGACCTATTTCCCTTATTCAAATGGGGTATGATAGAATATATTCACTTGATTGACACTTAAAAATTAGGTGTACATGTATTCTTTCGTTGAACTCTCTATCTTATCTTGATGGCTCAATGGGGGCAAGTCCTCCATATCAAATTGAGGTATTTGATGGAATGATGGTAGCTCCTTTAATAAGAGGCTAAGTGTTCAAGTTAAAGACTTCGATTAAGGTCAAGTTGATTTTTCAAGTTTGTTACATCATCAATTTGAAGTGTTCAAACTAGCTAGCTCTTTAAATTAAGGTCTGCAAACATGTCCAGGCTTCAAATCCATAAAGCATTAAAAAGGAGGGGTCAACAACAAAGGGGAATATTAATGAGAACATACAATATAAAATGAAGCAAAAGAAGTTTTATTGATGATGAGAACATCTACTAAACAATCAAATGCAAGGAGAAAAGGAAAATGAACAAATAAAGCGATGTTTATAGCCTAATCTAAGCATAACTTGTAGTTGGCCAAATCTTTAAGCATATCTTCCAAGCATTTCATCTTCTTCTCCAAATCGGCCAAGTCATCAGCAACCAACAAGGTAGTGCATCATGCATCATACTCCTTTCTAGCAGTTGAGGCTCCTAACTTGGCTTCTTCAACTTCTCTCTCAGCAACTTCTAAAAGGGCTTCTAAGTTCTTCTCTTTTTCACAGAGCTTCTCTATCTTCTCTTTCACTGTAACTAGGGGCTGACGGATAGATGACACTTCTCTCACCTTCTCTTCTTCTTCTTCAATCATGGCATTTGTAAGGTGTACCTCAACATCTGATATTGCGTTCTCTTCAACCTTCTCAGAAAAATCTGACCGTGTCTTGTTATATGAAGCAGCAAGCTCAAAAAGAGACCCTAATAGGTTTCTCAAAGGGGAAATATCCACATCATCCCCACCCATTACCTCAAGGATCACTGTAGTATTTTCTTCTAGATCAGAGACATTGTCTACAGTGCTGCCTTTCAGCTTGCGCTGAATCAAAGTCCAAAGCTTCAAGATAAACTCCTTTCGAATATCCAAGATGACCTTCTTTCCATCAAAAACCGAAGCTGCAATTGTTGGTCGTTCATGCAAATCAGAGCCCAACTTTGCCCTAATTTCATCATGAGAAATAGAAGTTGCCTCTTGATCTGCCTTAGCTGTGGAAGATGATTTATGTGGGTTTGGCCCTGCTATAGACTCACCACTATCTTGTGGCCTTACTCGTTGCAATGCTTCAACGTTATTAGCCTGAAAACAGAAATGTAAGAACATTTTAGCAAAGTCATTGGGACATGGATTACAAAAAAAGTATATGTTTTCTTTTACCTTCTTGTTCTGAGTTGTTAGTGTTCTTGAAGGGCTATCAACGCTTTGGATCACTATAACCACTTCTGGGTTTGGCCTTTTTCTTTTCCAAAATTGATCTCCTTTGCTGCTATCACTATCCTCTTGGGGCAGGCACTTGTTGGAGGCATCAACGACCACACCAAATGGAATAAGACTTTCGACAATTGGAGTATGGATCTCTTCTCTTTGAACCTCTTTGTGTAGCATGGGTTCGTTGTCTGCACGTATCTCAAATACCTTAGACTGTAAAACATGAAGCTTATCAATCACCAAGGCATCCTCATTGCAGTCTTGAATAGTATCTGCGATTGGCTCAATAGTATTCATCAAAAACTGTAAATGGTCTTCAAGAAGGCTTCCATGCACCCTTGCCCACCAAGATCTATAGTTAGATGATGTAAACTTCTTCATGTTGGACCTAAAGGATGGAAATACTGCTCTCGACTTAGACCTCGTCAACACACAAATACGCGCAAGTCTCAACCCTTCTTCTAACGAGGCCTAACAAAAATCATGCTCCAAGTGGCCAAGGGTATCTTGATAGAAACCAAATTGGCAGCTAAATCGATGAGGGCTGTAGGGTTCAATAATAAAGTTGGTTCCATCCCTCAAAGGAAGATAATTCAAGCGAATACTCATAAATAAATTTAACTCAGACTCATCTGCCTTACCATCATCATAATGGTGGTACGAACTAGATCTGCGGGGCATTATCGAAGTCCAAATGATAATTTCTCCATTATGAATACGCTTTCTTGCTTCCTCTTTCCCAAAATATATGGCAGCACCTTCACCGGAACATGCGGCCATGAGAGGAACAACTGGACCCTTCGCATATGAAAAATGAGTCTTAAAATATTGGGCTAACCAACCATACACATAATGAGCAAGAAAGCGAGTTTGAGCAGGATCAAGCAACGAACACTTTGAACTCTCACTCAAACTCTTATATATTCTGGCTAAGACTGGGACTGCAAGGCTGACTCTTCATTTACAAGCAAGATGACACGCGACCTTAAAAGTCCCATGACGAATAAAGTCACCATCTTGTGAAGGGAACACAAAAATACACAACCAACAAGACAGAAAAGCAACCAAGTATGTCTCGTCTTTCTTGTCATCCATAACTCCCAGCTTACAGAATAAAGTTTCTTCTACAGTCGATCAATTAACTACATCCTCTATGACCCCAGTAGGATTGTGCATCGATTTCAAACGAGCAGACTTCTTTTCTTTCCTTAAAGGGGGCTGAGCATACTTCATTGTCTTCCTGCACCAGAACTCCACCCATTTTTTTGCAGAAACTCTTGGATCGTCACTACTTCCCTCTCGGAGCCGATGGAAGGCATCGAACAAATGCTCACAAGTCTGGGGAAGAAACCTTCTCCCTTTGTCATACGTGCCTGTAAGCTCTTCAGCATTTGGCACAACTTCCTCATAAAGAGATCCTTTTATAGGAAAACTACCGATCTTATACAAATCCCAAAGTGATATGGATAGTTCTCCAGCAGAGGTAAGCAATGTGTTAGTAATAGGGCACCATGCCTCATAGAAAGCCTTCATAATATTTGTATTACGATCATATGTGAAGAGTGAAGCATATACGGCGTCATAAACTCTTTCACTCTCCAATGACAAGCGACACCACTCAAGACGTCTTCTGCCCATTCCCAGTAGCTAGGAACGTATAGAAAATCACCTTCGAACGGCAAATCATCGCCCCAGTGAGTTTCCTTGTTAATAATTCGACGCCTTAGGCATGGTAAAGGACTCGCGACATTCCAAGCATGATGAGTAGTAGTGCAAAGCATCCATGTTTTTGGAGGTCGGCTATTGTATTCAAGCGTCTAGTATGCTAAATAATGAGGGTCCCTCAAAGGTACCCATAAAGCTGCAGCATATTGGCCGACTAGTGACCTATCAACTGGTAACCTTGTCACATCCTTGCTTCCCTTATGGTCCAAAATAACAAGGCATTGCGACTTAGAAGAAGAATTTCTTGAGTCTTTGAAGTAAACCATGTTTATACTGCAAAAAGAGAGAAAAGTGTTTATTAGCACTTAACTTAGAAATGCGATATTCATGGACTTGAATTCATAATATATTGTGTCATGTCTCAAGACTAATCCTACCAAGCATGGGAAAGGCAAAGAAATCTTTGGCTTAGACGGTGTAATGGTCTATGCCTTAGATAAAATGAAGTTAAATCTTCAAACAAGATGAAGTCATTAGCTTAGACGGTGTAATGGTCTTCGCTTCAGACAAAAGAAATCTTTGGCTTAGACGGTGTAATGGTCTATGCCTTAGATAAAATGAAGTTAAATCGTCAAACAAGATGAAGTCATTAGCTTATACATTGTAATGGTCTTCGCTTCAGACAAAAAGAAATCTTTGGCTTAAAACGGTGTAATGGTCTATGCCTCGGATAAAATGAAGTTAAATCTTCAAACAAGATGAGGTCTTTAGTTTAGACGGTGTAATGGTCTTTGCTTCAAACAAAAGAAATTTTTGGCTTAGACGGTGTAATGGTCAATGCCTTAGATAAAATGAAGTTAAATCTTCAAACAAGATGAAGTCATTAGCTCAGACGGTGTAATGGTCTTTGCTTCAGACAAAAGAAATCTTTGGCTTAGACGGTGTAATGGTCTATGCCTTAGATAAAAAAACAAGATGAAGTCATTAGCTTAGACGGTGCAATGGTCTTCGCTTCAGACAAAAAAAGAAATCTTTGGCTTAAGACGGTGTAATGGTCTATGCCTTAGATAAAATAAAGTTAAATCTTCAAACAAGATGAAGTAATTAGCTTAGACGGTGTAATGACCTTCGCTTCAGACAAAAAAGAAATATTTGGCTTAAAACGGTGTAATGGCCTATGCCTTAGATAAAATGAAGTTAAATCTTCAAACAAGATGAAGTCATTAGCTTAGACGGTGCAATGGTCTTCGCTTCAGACAAATAAATCTTTGACTTAAACGGTTAACAATTAATGAGTACTCATCCCCTCACACCCTAAGATCGCCTTCTCCATGCGTGAATCATCTTGTTGAACAACAACATATCTTTTTCACTTGACCTACAAAAAAAAAATAATAAAAAAAAATAATTACAAAAAAAGATAAACACAAAAAAGGATGAAGAAATTAACTTCGTGTTAATGCTTCCAAGTCCACAACTCTAGTGGCTTGCGAAGATTGAAAATTGATACTCAACAATTACGAGCACATGGATTTATATAGGTTTATAAAAGTTGGCATGAAAGGTGTGTTCTCGATGTGGGATTGGGTGTAAGGCGGTCGAACGCTGTGTACTCCGAATAGATTACGAATTGTGAGACGCCGTGCACTTTGCACTTTCTACTCCAAATCAAACTCAAATTGTGTGATACAGTAGAAAGTTACCTTAATTTGAAGTCTTTTTCCTTAAAAATTCTAATACAGTGTACTATTTGTTTGACTCACGTGTGCCACATCAAAGCAATACAAGGACTTTTCCTTTGCAATAATCACAATTGGACAATTGAGCATGCCGTTTTCTGATTTTCTCTTTATTTGAGATGTTACCCATTTCATAAATAAACTTTCCAGAAAAAAAAAAGAGATTGGAAAGTTTAAATTGGAGTTTGCTAAAAATGATACTTCAAGCCTCATATTTTAAGTTGGACACATTAATACCTCGATAAGTCTTGAAGTAGGGGCATTTGTAAGCATTTAAATTTTATTAGATTTAAATCCATAAAATAATTTGGACCATATAAAATTCAAGACATTAGTCCAAATAAATATTGTGGCTAATAAATTGGGTTAATTATATATGTGTTGGGCTAGTCCATTTAATTGGACTACAAATTAAATGATAAGCCCACTTCATTAGCCCAAGGTCCAAATGGCTATTAACCCATCTTAAAGCCTAGGCTCATGCCACATGTCAAGTGATGTGGCAATCCAAGTCAAAAGAATGAGCCAACAAAATCATGCCATGTGTCAAGCGATGTGGCAATCCAAGACAAGTAAATGAGCCAATGAAATCATGACACGTGTTAAGTGATGTGGCAATCCAAGACAAATAAATGAGCCAATTAAATCTTGCCAAGTGTTTGGATGGTATTGGTCAGTTCAAACGGACCAATCAAATTGCAGAGCCACATGTGATAACCCGGCCAGTCATCATGTGAGTTATCACCCCGTATGCATGTTTGGTGAGTTTGAGTCAATTAGGATCGAGTTTGGTTGGAAATGAGACAAATAGTCTCTTAGAAGAAGGAATAATTGAGAAAAGTCAACTGGATATTGACTTGTGAGTTAGAGAGCTCGGAATCGAATTCTGATGATTCGGTCAGCTCCGGGAGGTCAATTATGAGCTAGGAGAGCGATCGGAAGTGAATTTGGAGGTCCGATGTAGAAATAGTCTTGAATTGGCTAAGGTTGAATTTTGGCGAAATCTGAACGGTAGGTGAGATTTTGATCCGGGGTCGGAATGGAATTATGACAATTCCTGTAGCTTCGTTATGTGATTTTGGATATGTCCGCAAAATTTCAGGTCATTCGGACGTCGTTTGGTCGGGTTTTTGATCGAATGTTAGTTGCAGAAGTTTGAATGGAAACTTAGGCTTGAATTGCTTGAATTCGATGTTATTCCGTGTTAAAGTATGTGTTTTTATCATTGGAGCAAGTTAGTATGGTGCTATGGAGTATGTTGGTGGCTTTCGTTGGGGTCCCGGGGGACCCGGGGTGGTTTTGGGAGGTTAAATGGAGGAATTTTTAAGGTTTTGCAAGTCTGGATTTTTGGGCTTCTGCTATTTTCGCTTCCGCGGGTGGGGGACCGCAGAAGCAGACGCGTAGGGGCGGATTTTATCTCGCAGAAGCGAGTTTGGACTGGTTGGGGCATTTCCGCAGAAGCGGCCCAGGATGCGTAGGGGCGGGCTCGCAGAAGCGAGCCCGTGATCGCAGGAGGGGGGGAGGCCAGGCCGGGGAACTTCGCAGAAGCGGAGCCTAGTCCGCTAAGGCGGTCTCGCAGGTGCGAGACCTGGACCGCAGAAGCGGAATTGGGCAGTTTGGTATGGAATCGCAGAAGCAGACTCGCAGGAGAGAGTTAGGAACCGCATGAGCGGAAATCGTGCCTGTGTTAAAAATAACAGAAGGGGTAACATTTCAGAAGTTATAAAAAATATTACGGCTCGGTATTGAGAGGCGAATTGGGCGATTTGGACGAGAGATTGCCGGGAGATCATCGGGTTATTATCGGAGGTAAGTTTTATGGTTTAATTACACTATTTTATCATGAAATCATTGATTATTTCTATGAAAATGGAAGATTAAAGGTAGGTTTTGGCCCCAGGCCTAAAATTATGAAAAAATACTGATTTGAGTAGGCAAATGGAGTCCGAATTTGGTAAATTGTATATGCCTAGACTCGTATTGAGATGAGGGTTCCGAATACGTAACTTTTATAATTTTTCGAGAAGGGCACCAAAAGTCAGGTTTTGACAACTTTGTGGGTTTTGATGCAAATTGGGTTATTTTGAATGGGTTGCGTGAATTCGGCCTATATTGATGTATTCTTATTGATTTTGAGCAGATTTGGCATCCGAGGAGATTGATTTTCTAGGCAAGCGCAAGGAGAGCTAGGACTTCTACTGGTTCGAGGTGAGTGGTGATAGTTAATAATGTACTGAGGGTTTGAAACCCGTACTAGCACTTCACAGTGCTACGTTGAGATGAAACACGTGTCTTGTGACGGGCGTGGTGACATTGTGATTCGGGACATGGACTTGGTCCTTCACGGCTAATAGTATACTGTGTATTATGATTGATAATGAGATTATAACTGTATAATTAGGCTGGTAGCCATGTTTGGGTCTTGTGCCGATCTGTAGAGCATTAGGGAACCTGTAGAGCTAGGTGACCCTTATATCGTGTTGGAAACTTTCACTCAGCCATAAAACTAGCTGAATAGCCTATTAAGAGCCAGTACTAGATGTGTACTGTGAGAGATAGATTATTTAGGGTGGAAATTCCCTGATTTAGCTGAGTGGACCTGAAAGGCCAATCATATACTAATTGGGACAGGGTCGAGGACCCGTTTTGAGGTATTATATAAATATATATATATTGGATTGGGCTGCACGCCGCAGCAGTATATATATTGGATCGGGCTGCACGTCGCAGCAGTATATATATTGGATCGGACTGCACGCCGTAGTAGTATATATGTGGATCGGGCTGCATGCCGCAGTATCATAGCGCTTGGGTTAGGGAGCCCCTCCGAAGTCTGTATACACCCCCAGTGAGCGCCGTCGAGGTTAAATGGAGCGGGCTGTGCACCGCAGCATTATATGTATTGGAGCGGGCTGCACGCCGCAGCATTATACTTATACATAACCATATACGTACTTAAATACTTATACATTATAGGCATATGTATATATCCTCATACATTGAGATGACTGTATACCGTAGCGGTACGAGTGAGGATTTGGTCAGTGTGGGACCTTGTCGAGATAGATGTGGACTGGAGATTAGAGTACTCACTGTAGTGATGACTTACCTGTGAGGTTACCCTTAGAACTATTAATCATTTCGAGCTTCTGAGGCCTTGAAAACCTCATTCCATGTTGCCTCGATTTACGTGCATGATCCGAGCATGTAGCCGGAAAGATTTTGTGATAGAAAATATGAATTCTATGAGAAATTTGGATAAAAATAATATTAATATTGATATGGTTGACTTCGGTCAACATTTTTGGTAAACGGACCCGGGCCCGAGATTGGATGGTCCCGAAAGGTCCGTAGGAAAATATGGGACTTGGACATGCATCCGGAGTCGAATTCTGAGGCCTAGAGCCCAAGTTATGAATTTTTCTATGAAATTGTTTTTGATGTAATTGTTAAAGGAAAATGAATTAATTGACCTTGGTATCGGGCTCGTATTTTGGTTCCGACGCCCGGTACAAGTCTTAAATATTATATATGTGATTTCTGTAAAGTTTGGTGACATTCGGATGTCGTTTGATATGTTTTGGACCTTGAGTTCCAAGTTTGAAGGTTTTGAAAATCAAAAGTATGAAAATCATGAACTTGAGGCTTGATTTGATGAAAACGATGTGTTATTGGCGATGTGATCGCACGAACAAGTTCATAATGTGTTTTTGATGTTGTGTACATGTTTGGTTTGGAGCCCGGGGGCTCGGGTAAAGATTTGATAGGCCGTTGGATTAAATTCTGAATTTTTGCACTGCTGGTTTTTCACCCAGCTGTTGGTTTCTCACCCAGCTGTTGGCTTCGCAATTGCGAAGAGGGCACATCAAGGCAGGGCTCGCAAATGCGAACCCCGATCGCAAATGCGAAGCCCCTCATGCCCAGCCTTGTTCGCAAATGCGAACAATTGTTCGCAAATGCGAACATCCCCTTGTCCTGCCTATGTTCGCAAATGCGAACATTCCCAAATCCAGCCTTGTTCGCAAATGCGAACAATGCCCTTTACTGCTTGTGTTCGCAAATGCGAACATTAGTTCGCAAATGCGAACACTCCCCTTTCCTGCCAGTGTTCGCAAATGCGAACACAGAGACCTGTAAAACACGATTTTCAGTTCATTTCTTCACTTTTTACAAACCAAAAACACCCATTTGCGATTCTTCACGGATTCCTTCTTCTTCAAAACAATTGTAAGTCACTTTTTACTTAATTCTTTCAATTCCTAACATCATTAAACATGTTTTTCAATAGAAATCAAAGGTTTTCATGGTAGAATTTCTTGTTTTTGTTAGAATATAGGGTTTTTCATAAATTGGGAAATTGGACCTCGAATTGAGGTCCGATTTTGAAACAAATCATATACATGAACTCGTGGGGGATGGGTAACCGGATTTTGGTCCGAACCCCGAGTTCCGACCATGTGGGCCCGGGGTCGAAATTCACTATTCCGGGCTAGAATGTTGTAAAAGTTGTAATTGGTCTTAGGAATTAGTTTGTTGAGTAGTATTGATGATATTAAATCAATTGTGTATAGATACGATTGGATTGGAGCCAAATTTGAAAGAAAAAGACATTTCCACGGATTGAATTGTTCATAAACATTCGAGGTAAGTGTTTGTTCTATCCTAGCTTGAGGGAATATGATTATGTGCTATGTGTTGTGTGATCGAGTGCAGTGTATGGGCTGTGGTGACGAGCATCCATACACTGGCGTCTAGTATGACCGTGAGTCGTTGATAATGCTTATTGTGAGATATATTTGCAGATGAATTGTTGAACCTTTGCCAAGTTGTAGAATTGTTATTGTTCTCCCTTGTCGGGACTTGTTGTGAAGATAATTATTGATTGCCCTTGTTGGGACAGTTTATGAATTACTCTTTCTTTCTTTGCCCTTAACTGTGATTGTTATTTGGGTGAGGAAGAGTGATAATGCACGAAGGGTGATGTCGTGCCTTGATTTATTATTTATGCACGAAGGTTAATACCGTGCCATGTTTTATTGATTATGCACGAAGGATCATGACGTGCCCTGTTATTGAACCATGTACGAAGGATCATGCCGTGCCCTGTTATTGAACCATGTACGAAGGATCATGCCGTACTATGGATGTGAGGATGAGAGTAAAAGCACGAAGGTTGATGCCGTGTACTTTATTTGCTTATTTGGTAAGGATGAGAGTAAAAGCACGAAGGGTGATGCCGTGCAACTGTTTGCTATTCCTTGACTTGATATTACATGTGTTTCCATTATACTTTGTTTTCCTTGTGAACTTATTAACTGTTGTTAATTGTTGAATTCTTTGAGATATTCCTTATTGTGTTATTTGTTTTGTTCAATATTTTGTTGTTTTGTGGTACATATGTATATAGAACTGCACATGTTTATGTGAGTGTCTGTTCCTAGGCTTGTCACTACTTTGCCGGGATAGGCCGGGCACTTACCAACACATGGGGTCGGTTGTGCTGATACTACACTTCTGTGCATTTTTGCATAGGTCCAGGTTACGATCAGGAGCAACAGCAGTAAATCGATTGCGTGGAAGTTTGATCACATTTGAGACCGAGGTAGCTTGCAGACGTCCGCAAGCCCGGCGTCTCTCTCTTTACTTATGTTACTAGCCGTAGTCTCTTTGTTCCGAGACAAACAGAATTATGTTATATTTCTTTCAAACTTTTATGTGTAGTATTCAATAGTAGTTCGTGAGTTGGTGACTCCACGTCTTGGGTAGAGGATTTCAGTATGATTTTCATCTTGTAATTAGTTATTTCTATTTCGATAAAGTATTCCGCATTTATTTAATTAAAGTTGTGGTTTGTTGATAAATAAATTATGAAATTGTGTTAAAAACAGGATAGTATGAATACAGTGGCTTGCCTAGCTACCACGAGTAGGCGCCATCACGATCCCGATATTGGGGGAGAATCCGGGTCGTGACAAGTTGGTATCAGAGCTCTAGGTTACATAGGTCTCACCACTCATGAACAAGCTTAGTAGAGTTTGAGAGGTAGGTACGGAGACGTCTGTACTTGTCCTCCAGAGTCTATTGAGTTAGGAAAGAGTCTCTCATTTGTTCTTTCTTGTCGTGCGACTTGTTCCTCAATTACTGATTGAATTTCTATTCTGTCCTTTCGCGGATGGTGAGGACACGCGCTTCTTCGTCCGCTGACCAGCAGCCCGAGCCCCAGGCAGCTGCCGTGAGGGACCGAGGCCGTATCAGAGGCCGTGGTAGGGGTAGAGCTCAGCCCCAGGCAGCTACTCCAGAGGTGGAGCCTCATATTGAGATTGACGAGGAGGTTCCAGTCCCAGCAGCTCTAGTGGGCCCAGCTCAGGTCCCAAGAGAGGCTTTATTTACCCCGGATCTTCGGGATGCTTTGGTCAGAATAGCGGGATTTATGGACAGCATTGCCAGAGCGGGCTTATTATCAGTTGCACCAGCCGCTTCTCAGGCTGGAGGAGGGGCCCAGACTCCTATTGCTCGTACTCCGGAGCCAGTAGCTCCTCAGCCTCAGGCACCAGTGGTTCAGCCAGCTGTGGCCACTCAGTCAGGTACCACGGCTCATGCCGGAGATGGAGCGGCCATGACTTCTGATTCTTTATGGAGACTTGATCGGTTCTCCAAGTTGTTTACCACTACATTCAGCGGTGCCACATCAGAGGATCCTCATGACTTCTTATTCAGTTGCCATGAGATTCTCAAGACTATGGGGATCGTGGAGACAAATGGAGTTGACTTCTGTACATTCAAGCTTGCAGGATCCGCCAAGACTTGGTGGAGAGATTATTGCTTGACTCGACCAGCAGGGTCCCCAGCTTTATCATGGGATCAGTTTGCGGAGCTATTTCTGGAGAAGTTTCTCCCTGCTACTCAGCGGGATGTACTTCGGAGGCAGTTTGAGCACCTCCATCAGGGCACTATGACGGTCACACAGTATGAGACGAGATTTGTCGATTTGGCTCGTCATGCGGTGGTGATACTTCCCACAGAGCGGGAGAGGGTCCGCAGGTTTATAGATGGGCTTAATCAGCCAATTAGACTCCAGATGGCTATGGGCGTGGGGAGTGACATATCATTTCAGGAGGCAGCTAATGCAGCACGCCGAGTTGAGATGGCTCTTGCTCGGGCAGGCGGTTATTCTTCAGACAAGAGGCCTTGTCATTCAGGCAGGTTTAGTGGTTCTTCCTCTGGTGGCAGAGAATCCTTTGACAGAGGCCAGTCTTCCAGGCCTTTCCATTCCGCCCTTCAGGCTTCACAGGGTGGACCAGGTGATCTTGGTTTTCGGGGGCATTATTCAGACCGACCTCCTATTAATGCTCAGCCTCTTCAGAGTGTTCGTGGAGGCCATTCAGGTCGTTAGGGCCAGCAACCCTATCAGTCTAAGAGTTGCTACGGTTGTGGTGACCCAAGTCATTTTATCAGGTATTGCCCTCGAGCAGCGGGCAACTCTCAGCAGCGGGGTCCTCGTCCTATGATTCGAGGCCCCAGCTGACCCTCAGCCTGCCCAGCCAGCCAGAGGCGGGGGTAGATATTATAGAGGTGGAGGTCGAGACTGTAGAGGTCGAGACCGTCCAGCCAGAGGTAGAGGTCAGCCAGTTGATGGTCGTCCTAGAGACGCAGCTCAGAGGGGAGGTGCAGATCCCCGATTCTATGCTTTACCGGCCAGGCCAGAGGCAGAGGCATCAGATGCCGTGATTACAGGTACTATTCTTGTGTGTGGCAGAGGTGCTTCAGTATTATTTGACCCTGGATCTACATATTCCTATGTGTCTTCCTACTTTGCACCGTATTTGGCCGTGCCCGGCTATGCTCTGGATATTCCAGCTTATGTGGCTACACCAGTGGGTGACTCCATTGTAGTCGACCGAGTGCATCGTTCGTGCGTAGTTATATTTGGGGGTCTTGAGACCCGTGTTGATCTGTTGCTTTTGGATATGGTAGATTTTGATGTCATATTGGGGATGGACTGGTTGTCCCCATACCATGCTATTCTAGATTGTCATGCTAAGACTGTGACCTTAGCCTTGCCAGAATCACCCCGACTAGAGTGGAAAGGTACCTCAAGCCACTCCGTTCGCACTGTTATTTCCTATGTTAAGGCTCGACGCATGGTCGAGAAGGGGTGTCTAGCTTATCTGGCTTATGTTCGTGATTCCAGCGTAGAGGTTCCTTCTATTGAGTCAGTCCCTATTGCACGGGAGTTTCCTGAGGTTTTTCCTTCAGACCTGCCGGGCATTCCACCCGACAGGGATATTGATTTCTGTATTGATCTGGCACCGGGCACTCATCCCATCTCTATTCCACCCTATCATATGGCCCCGCCGGAGCTAAAAGAGTTGAAAGATCAGTTGCAAGACCTTCTTGAGAAAGGCTTTATCAGGCCCAGTGTTTCCCCCTGGGGAGCGGATGTAAGGCCCCGTAAAACTTTTGTGCATAAAACCTAGTAGCCGTGGTGTCATGGTCCGAATAATGTGTTAGGAATGCGTAGAATTCTTCGCGGCGAGCTTGCTCGCCGCGGTTCGAACCCTTGGTAGTGATTTAAGTTTCAAAAATGTAGAGAATTAATTTTTCCGAAAAGTGTCCAATATGCGGTCAAGAATGCGATCGCAAACCTGACATGTGGACCGCATTCTTGCCGCAAAACGTTCCACAGAGTTTCCCAAAAATCGTGTCAAAAGTGCGGTCGATATGCGATCGCATGTCAAATCTGCGGTGCACTTTGCGACCGCGGATCAAGCATGCGGACCGCATTCTGGCCGCATTCCTTAACAGAACCTGTGTAAAATTTGGGGCAATTCTGCGGTCACTATGCGGACCGCATGTTGATTCTGCGGTCGCATAGTGCACCGCATAATTGACCCCGGCCCAGATTTTTGTAACATTTTGACCCGATCTCTTCTTTAATATAACACACTTCTTCTTCATTTTATCATATCATCTTACCAAAATTAGAGAGAGAAGAGAGGGTTTTTAGAGAGAGAAATCTTGCATCTTCAAAGATTGTTCCAACCATCTTAATTCCAAGGGATCTTAGGGCAAGGATTCAACTTCCCCAATCTTTTCAAGGTAAAAACCCTAACTATTTTCTTTGATTTTCAGTTTTAATTGGGTAAAGAGAGGTTTGCATATAATAGCTTTTAAAAATAGAATTTTTACACTCATGCATGATTATTGAACTTGATTTTTAGTAAAAAGAAGTGAGTAGAAGTAAGAGTCTTCAAGAACAAGGTTGGCAAGAGTAAGATAGCGTGGGTAAGCATAAAGTAGGAAGTTAACGGAAGAAAACTCATCACCGTGTATGTATGGCTAATTTTGATTCTTGTAAAATCGCCCAAATGTGTGCGAATTGTTTTGGCATGTGTCAAATTGAGAAATTTTACGTAATTCTTTGATTTCCTTGTTGAGCATTTGATTGATGTTGAACTACGTGTGGTGTGGTATGAAATATGAATTGAAAGATAAAAAGGTAATCGAGATTGGTAAAGAATTGGGAACAACCATTGTGATGGCATATTTGGCTTATTGTGGAAGGAATTTGAAACACCTTAATTGTGGTAAATTGTTGAACATGATTATGTGGGCATTTTCGATTTTGGAATACTTGTAACTTGGTTTTGATATTGGCTTGAGAAGAAATTGAGAACATGAACCAATGTGTAAGTTGCTTATTTGAACTTGTTGAAATTGTGTGTAGTACCTTATCTGTTGTTTGAAATTGTTGTGTTTTCAACCTGTAAGGCGGGGTCGTGTTGCGCGCCGCAACGTGGGGAAATAAGGTGTGGGTTGGGGTGATAAGGGTGGCCGAGGTAATAAGGGTGGTCGGGGCAATAAGGATGGAAAGCGATCGAAATCGCTATTGAAAAATTGATACAAAAATCAATAATGTGAAATTGTGAAAGGAGACAGCAGGAGAGTTTGCAACCTGTGGGGCACCGATTGCCCCTTTGTTTGACTACTTGTGCTTTACGTGATTGATTGGTTATTGTTAAATTGGTTGATCGTAGAAAGTGCTTTGTGTGAGAATTATTTGAAATGAGGAAAATGTGGAAACATGGTTGGCTGGCTTAATTAATTGTTGATGTAATTTAATGGCTTGAGTTTACTTGGGACAAAGTTTGTCCATACATACCAGTACAATTCAAGTGTACTGACGTCCCTTTTGCCGGGGGCGCTACATTCGTGTCATGATTGTAGGTGGATCAGTAGCAGGCACTTCAGCTCATCGGCGGTAGTATCCTTCTCCTTCCACTGCCCGTTTTGGTGAGCCCCTTTCTTCCTCGGGGCCTTGTGTGGTTCATGCCACTCGGTTTAGATTTCATTTTGGTTTTGTAAGGTATAGCCGAAGCCTTGTTACCGGCAAGTATTGTATTTCCCTTTTTGTATCCTAGAGGCTCCATAGACATGTAAACTGTGGGATTGTGGCCTATGTATATGTATGGGGCGTTGTAAATATAAATTATGAACTTGTTAGTGAATCAATCACATGGTTATGTTTATGCATTATGAAATCAGTCATTATTGGTAAAATATTTGGTTAATGAGAAACAATCAACACATGGTTAACTCGTGGGAATGAAAGGCACCCAGGTCCGCTTGACTGGGGCAACCCGGTCAGGCGCCGGTCATGTCCCTCGATTTGGGGCGTGACATCACCTGTATTATTTGTAAAGAAGAAAGATGGCTCGATGCGGATGTGTATTGATTACCGGCAATTAAACAAAGTGACAATAAAGAATAAGTATCCACCGCCGAGGATTGATGATTTGTTTGACCAGCTCCAGGGAGCGAGAGTATTCTCTAAGATAGACTTGAGGCCAGGCTACCATCAGCTGAAGATCAGGGCGGCTGACATTCCTAAGACAACCTTTCGCTCTAGATATGGGCATTATGAGTTCATGGTCATGTCCTTCGGGTTGACCAATGCCCCAACAGCATTCATGGAGTTGATGAATCGGGTATTCAGGCCTTACTTAGATCTGTTCGTGATAGTCTTCATAGATGACATCCTGGTGTACTCCCGCAACCAGGAAGAGCATGAGCAGCACCTCAGAGTTGTTCTTCAGACTCTGAAAGATAACCAGCGATATGCCAAATTTTCTAAATGTGAGTTCTGGCTGAGTTCGGTAGCATTTCTGGGACACATTGTATCAATGGAAGGTATTTAGGTAGACCCAAAGAAGATTGAGGAAGTCCAGAATTGGCCTCGACCAGCTTCTGTGACTGAAATCCGGAGTTTTTGGGATTAGCAGGTTACTACCGTCGATTTGTAGAGGGGTTTTCTTCTATTGCGGCCCCGATGACCAGGTTGACCCAGAAGGGTGTCCAGTTCCAGTGGTCAGAGGAGTGTGAGGCGAGCTTTCAGAAGCTCATGACAGCCTTGACAACCGCACTAGTGTTGATACTACCTACGGAGCAGGGCCTTACACAGTTTATTGTGACGCATCTCGTACAGGGCTTGGAGCGGTATTGATGCAGGATGGTAAGGTTATCGCTTATGCTTCGAGGCAGTTAAAGATACATGAGAAGAATTATCCAGTTCATGATCTCGAGTTGGCAGCAGTGGTTCATGCCTTAAAGATCTGGAGGCATTATCTATATGGTGTGACATGTGAGGTGTACACCGATCACAAAAGCCTACAGTACTTGTTCAAACAGAAGGAGTTGAATCTACGACAGCGGAGATGGTTAGAGTTGCTAAAAGACTATGATGTTACTATCTTATATCACCCAAGTAAGGCCAATGTGGTGCCGATGCATTGAGTAGAAAGTATGCCAGCATGGGTAGTCTTGCATACATTCCGGTCAGTCAGAGACCATTAGCTCTAGATGTACAGGCCTTAGCCAACCGGTTTGTGAGATTAGACATTTCTGAGCCTAGCAGGGTGTTAGCCTGCATGGTCGCTCGTTCTTCTTTATTAGAGCGTATCCGTGAGAGGCAATTTGATGATCCTCATTTGCGTGAGTTGAGAGATACAGTACAGCGGAGAGGTGCCACACAGGTAAATCTAGATGATGATGGGGTATTGAAATTGCAAGGTCGAGTTTGTGTGCCTAATGTCGAAGGGATTCGAGAGTTAATCTTAGCGGAGGCCCACAGTTCGCGGTATTCTATTCACCCAGGCGCCGCGAAGATGTACCAGGACTTACGGCAGCACTATTGGTGGCGCAGAATGAAGAAAGATATCATTGCGTATGTCGCTCGGTGTCTAAATTGTCGGCAGGTGAAATATGAGCACCAGAGACCTGGTGGTGTATTCCAGAGGATTGAAATTCCCGAGTGGAAATGGGAGCGGATCACTATGGACTTCGTTACTGGACTTCCTTTGACTCGGAGGAAATTTGATGCTATTTGGGTCATTGTTGATAGGTTGACCAAGTCAGCACACTTTATTCCAATATCTGTCTCCTACTCGTCGGAGAGGTTAGCGGAGGTTTACATTAGGGAGATTGTTCGTCTCCATGGAGTGCCAGTATCTATTATCTCTGATCGGGGTACGCAGTTTACCTCGCGATTCTGGAGAGCGGTCCTGCAGGAGTTAGGCACCCAAGTTCAGTTGAGTACAGCATTTCATCCTCAGACGGATGGCCAATCCGAGAGGACTATTCAGATTCTAGAGGACATGCTTCGAGCCTGTGTTATTGATTTCGGAGGCTCGTGGGACCAGTTTCTGCCATTAGCAGAGTTCGCCTACAATAACAGTTACCAGTCTAGCATCCGGATGGCTCCGTATGAGGCGTTGTATGGTAGGCGATGTCGATCACCAGTTGGATGGTTTGAACCGGGAGAGGCTCGGTTGTTGGGTACAGACTTAGTTCAGGAGGCCTTGGATAAGGTCAAGACTATTCAGGAGAGATTGCGTTCGGCTCAGTCCAGGCAGAAGGCTTATGCGGATCGTAAGGTTCGAGATGTATATTTCATGGTTGGTGAACGAGTATTGCTCCGAGTGTCGCCTATGAAGGGCGTAATGAGGTTCGGGAAGAAGGGCAAGCTCAGCCCTAGGTATATTGGTCCATTTGAGATTCTAGACAGAGTGGGAGAGGTGGCTTACAGATTAGCTTTGCCGCCTAGCTTATCAGCCGTGCATCCAGTTTTTCATGTATCTATGCTTCAGAGATACCACGGCGATCCCACACATGTGTTAGACTTCAGTACTGTCCAATTGGACAATGATCTATCTTACGAGGAGGAACCGGTGGCCATTCTAGACCGGCGGTTCGACAATTGAGGTCGAAGAGTTATCCTTCTGTGCGTGTTCAGTGGAGAGGTCAGCCTCCTGAGGCATCGACCTGGGAGTCCGAGTCTGATATGCGGAGCCGCTACCCACACTTGTTTCCTGACTCATGTACTTCTTTCTTTTGTCCGTTCGAGGACGAATGGTTGTTTTAGAGGTGGAGATTATGACGACCCAAAGGGTCATCACTTATTTTATTAATCATTTCGAGCTTCCGAGGCCTTGAAAACCTCATTCTATGTTGCCTCGATTTACGTGCACGATCCGAGCATGTAGCCGGAAAGATTTTGTGATAGAAAATATGAATTCTATGAGAAATTTGGATAAAAATGATATTAATATTGATATGGTTGACTTCGGTCAACATTTTTGGTAAACGGACCCGGACCCGAGATTGGATGGTCCCGAAAAGTCCGTAGGAAAATATGGGACTTGGACATGCGTCCGGAGTCGAATTCCTGAGGCCTAGAGCCCAAGTTATGAATTTTTCTATGAAATTGTTTTTGATGTAATTGTTAAAGGAAAATGAATTATTTGACCTTGGTATCGGGCTCGTATTTTGGTTCCGACGCCCGGTACAAGTCTTAAATATTATATATATGATTTCTGTAACGTTTGGTGACATTCGGATGTCGTTTGATATGTTTTGGACCTTGAGTTCCAAGTTTGAAGGTTTTGAAAACCAAAAGTATGAAAATCATGAACTTGAGGCTTGATTTGATGAAAACGATGTGTTATTGGCGATGTGATCGCACGAACAAGTTCATAATGTGTTTTTGATGTTGTGTACATGTTTGGTTTGGAGCCCGGGGGGCTCGGGTAAAGATTTGATAGGCCGTTGGATTAAATTCTGAATTTTTGCACTGCTGGTTTTTCACCCAACTGTTGGCTTCGCAATTGCGAAGCATTTCTCGCAATTGCGAAGGGGGCAGATCAAGGCAGGGCTCGCAAATGCGAACCCTGATCGCAAATGCGAAGCCCCTCATGCCCAGCCTTGTTCGCAAATGCGAACATCCCCAGGGCCTGCCTATGTTCGCAAATGCGAACCATAGTTCGCAAATGCGAACATTCCCATATCCAGCCTTGTTCGCAAATGCGAACAATAGTTCGCAAATGCGAACTACCCAGCCTTAGCTTATTTTTCAAACTCCAGAAATTGGCCGGGGTTCGCAATTGCGAACCCATGTTCGCAAATGCGAACACAGAGACCTGTAAAACACGATTTTCGGTTCATTTCTTCACTTTTTACAAACCAAAAACACCCATTTGCGATTCTTCACGGATTCCTTCTTCTTCAAAACAATTGTAAGTCACTTTTTACTTAATTCTTTCAATTCCTAACATCATTAAACATGTTTTTCAATAGAAATCAAAGGTTTTCATGGTAGAATTTCTTGTTTTTGTTAGAATATAGGGTTTTTCATAAATTGGGAAATTGGACCTCGAATTGAGGTCCGATTTTGAAACAAATCATATACATGAACTCGTGGGGGCATGGGTAACCGGATTTTGGTCCGAACTCCGAGTTCCGACCATGTGGGCCCGGGGTCGAAATTCACTATTCCGGGCAGAATGTTGTAAAAGCTGTAATTGGTCTTAGGAATTAGTTTGTTGAGTAGTATTGATGATATTAAATCAATTGTGTATAGATACGATTGGATTGGAGCCAAATTTGAAAGAAAAAGACATTTCCACGGATTGAATTGTTCATAAACATTCGAGGTAAGTGTTTGTTCTATCCTAGCTTGAGGGAATAGAATTATGTGCTATGTGTTATGTGATCGAGTGCGGTGTATGGGGTGCTGTGGTGACGAGCATCCATACACTGGCGTCTAGTATGACCGTGAGTCATTGATAATGCTTATTGTGAGATATATTTTCAGATGAATTGTTGAACCTTTGCCAGGTTGTAGAATTGTTATTGTTCTTCCTTGTCGGGACTTGTTGTGAAGATAATTATTGATTGCCCTTGTTGGGACAATTTATGAATTACTGTTTGTTTATTTGCCCTTAACCGTGATTGTTATTTGGGTGAGGAAGAGTGATAATGCACGAAGGGTGATGCCGTGCCTTGATTTATTATTTATGCACGAAGGTTAATGCCGTGCCATGTTTTATTATTTATGCACGAAGGTTAATGCCGTGCCATGTTTTATTGATTATGCACGAAGGGTCATGCCGTGCCCTGTTATTGAACCATGTACGAAGGATCATGCCGTACTATGGATGTGAGGATGAGAGTAAAAGCACGAAGGGTGATGTCGTGTACGTTATTTGCTTATTTGGTGAGGGTGAGAGTAAAAGCACGAAGGGTGATGCCGTGCAACTGTTTGCTATTCCTTGACTTGATATTACATGTGTTTCCATTATACTTTGTTTTCCTTGTGAACTTATTAACTGTTGTTAATTGTTGAATTCTTTGAGATATTCCTTATTGTGTCATTACTTGGTTATTTGTTGTTATTCTGTGGTATACATATATATTGAATTGCACAGGTTTATGTGGGTGTCTGTGTAAGGCCCCGTAAAATTTTTGTGCATAAAACCTAGTAGCTGTGGTGTCATGGTCCGAATAATGTGTTAGGAATGCGTAGAATGTAGAGAATTAATTTTTCCGAAAAATGTCAAATATGCGGTCAAGAATGCGACCGCAAACCTGACATGCGGACCGCATTCTTGCCGCAAAACGTTCCAGAGAGTTGCCCAAAATCGTGTCAAAAGTGCGGTCGATATGCGACCGCATGTCAAATCTGCGGTGCACTTTTGCGACCGCAGAATCAACATGCGGTCCGCATAGTGACCGCATTCCTTAACCGAACCTGCATAACTTTGAGGCCATTTTTGCGGTCACTTTGCGGACCGCATGTGGATTCTGCGGTCGCATAGTGACCGCATATTTGACCCCGGCCCAGATTTTTGTAACATTTTGACCCGATCTCTTCTTTAATATAACACCTTTCTTCTTCATTTTATCATATCATCTCATCAAAATTAGAGAGAGAAGAGAGGGTTTTTAGAGAGAGAAGTTCTTCATCTTCAAAGATTGTTCCAACTACTTAATTCCAAGGGATTCTAGGGCAAGGATTCAACTTCCCCAATATTTTCAAGGTGAAAACCCTAACTATTTTCTTTGATTTTCAGTTTTAATTGGGTAAAGAGAGGTTTGCATATAATAGCTTTTGAAAATAGAATTTTTACACTCATGCATGATTATTGAACTTGATTTCTAGTAAAAGAAGTGAGTAGAAGTAAGAGTCTTCAAGAACAAGGTTGGCAAGAGTAGGATATCTTGGGTAAGTATAAAGTAGGAGGAAAAATCATCACCAGGTATGTATGGCTAATTTTGATTCTTGTGAAATCGCCTATATGTGTGAAGTTGTTTGTTTCGTGTTAAATTGACAAATTGTGTGAAATTCTTGATGTTGTTGTTGGATATTCAAAGTTTGTTGTCGAGCTATGAGTGATGTAAAATGAGAGTTTAATTTGGCAAAAGAATTGTGAATAATGACTATGATGGCCTATATGGTACCTTGTGGAAAACAAATGAAACACTTGAGAATTGGTTTATTGTGGAAAGAGATGAAACACTTGAATTGTGGAAATATTGTAACATGGTTGTGATATTGAATTGAGAAGAAATTGAGAACATGAACCAATGTGTAAGTTGCTTATTTGAACTTGTTGAAAGTGTGTGTAGTACCTTATCTGCTGTTTGAAATTGTTGTGTTTTCAACTGTAAGGCGGGGTCGTGTTGCGCGCCGCAACGTGGTGAAATAAGGTGTGGGTTGGGGTGATAAGGGTGGCCGAGGTAATAAGGGTGGTCGGGGGCAATAAGGATGGAAAGCGATCGAAATCGCTATTGAAAATTGATACATAAATCAATAATGTGAAATTGTGAAAGGAGACAGCAGGAGAGTTTGCAACCTGTGGGGCACCGATTGCCCCTTTGTTTGACTACTTGTGCTTTACGTGATTGATTGGTTATTGTTAAATTGGTTGATTGTAGAAAGTGCTTTGTGTGAGAATTATTTGAAATGAGGAAAATGTGGAAACATGGTTGGTTGGCTTAATTAATTGTTGATGTAATTTAATGGCTTGAGTTTACTTGGGACAAAGTTTGTCCATACATACCAGTACAATTCAAGTGTACTGACGTCCCTTTTGCCGGGGCGCTACATTCGTGTCATGATTGTAGGTGGATCAGTAGCAGGCACTTCAGCTCATCGGCAGTAGTATCCTTCTCCTTCCCACTGCCCGTTTTGGTGAGCCCCTTTCTTCCTCGGGGCCTTGTGTGGTTCATGCCACTTCGGTTTAGATTTCATTTTGGTTTTGTAAGGTATAGCCGGAGCCTTGTTACCGGCAAGTATTGTATTTCTCTTTTTGTATCCTAGAGGCTCTGTAGACATGTAAACCGTGGGACTCCAGTCTTATGTATATATATGGTGTTATGTCGGGCGTTGTAAAAATTGAAATCTTGTTAATGAATCACTCGTATCGTTTTATTTGTTTAATGTGAAATCAATTATGATTAGTAATATATTTGGTTAATAAGAAACAGTCAACACAGGGGTAACGCGTGGGAATGAAAGGCACCCAGGTCCGCTTGACTGGGGCAACCCGGTCAGGTGCCGGTCATGTTCCTCGATTTGGGGCATGACAGTCTGGTCCTAGGCTTGTCACTACTTCGCCGGGATCCAGGCACTTACCAGCACATGGGGTCGGTTGTGCCGATACTACACTTCTGTGCGTTTTTGCACAGGTCCAGGTTACGATCAGGAGCAGCAGGAGTAAATCGATTGCGTGGAAGTTGATCACATTTGAGACCGAGGTAGCTTGTAGACGTCCGCAAGCCCGACGTCTCTCTCTTTACTTATGTTACTAGCCGTAGTCTCTTTGTTCCGAGACAAACAGAATTATGTTATATTTCTTTCAAACTTATATGTGTATTATTCAATAGTAGTTCGTGAGTTGGTGACTCCACGTCTTGGGTAGAGGATTTCAGTATGATTTTCATCTTGTAATTAATTATTTCTATTTCGATAAAGTATTCCGCATTTATTTAATTAAAGTTGTGGTTTGTTGATAAATAAATTATGAAATTGTGTTAAAAACAAGATAGTATGAATACAATGGCTTGCCTAGCTACCACGAGTAGGCGCCATCACGATCCCGATATTGGGGGAAAATCCGGGTCGTGACAACTTAACTATAATACAAGTTACCCTTTTCATAACAATACACAATACCTACATTACCCCTCAAGCCGGTGCATACAAATCATATGTACCGCACTTTTTGTGCAGATTCACAGGTGCCCGAGAGCAGTTGAGTTGTTGTAGTTGCTGATCCTTATCTACTTTTGCGGAGATTACGAGGTAGCTTCAGGCGTCCGCAGAACCTGTTTTCTCATTCTTTATCATTCTGTTGTTTCCATCTTGTAGAGACTTGTTTGTATTAGGATGTTTATTCTGTAGAGGCTCAGTCTCGTGACACCACAATTTGGTTGGGACCGTATTTTGTAAGCTTCTACTATTGCGTTTATCATATTGACATGATCACTTGCTGTTTAAGTTAACTTGATTACTTAGAATTAATAATTGGCTGGTTGAAGGGATAATTTGGCCGGGCTTGCCTAACATTGTATTGGGCGCCATCACGACCGGGGTTTGGGTCGTGACAAGTTGGTATCAGAGCATAGGTTAACAGGTCTCGTGAGTCACGAGCCGGTATAGTAGAGTCTCGTGGATCGGTACGGGGACGCTTGTACTTATCCTCGGGGGGGATGCAAACCTTCTAGGAAAGTTTCAATTCTTGAAATTCTTATCGTGCATACTTGATTCAGCTTTATGTATGATTCTTGAAATTCCTTCTGCACGTTGATGTGCGCACTCGAGTGCTTAGTGATAAATTTGCCTTGACGACTTATGATTCCCCAATCGAGGGACGAGATATAATCTCTGTGAGTTCATGTTGGGCCAGTCTGGAGGACTTGAGGCCGGATCCTTGTCTATGGCTTGAGCACCAAGGTGCTAATTTCGCAAGCCGGTATTATGAAATTCATGCGGTCAGTATTGATCTTTATTGTGGAAATGACAGTTTGATAATGGGAGAGCTGCAAGGTGTTCAATCCTTATTGTGATCTATTACGTAGCCCTAGCTATGGGCGTGGTGAGTATGTTCATATTCCTTAGTGGAAATGTAAAGTGCATTACGTGTGGTAGTATGAGTTCAGACGCAGGAAGAGGTATAAGTGTATGATTTGAGCAGGTGAAACGCATGTTCATTTATCTATACGTCTAAAACCAATCATAAGGTTGTTTAAAATATGAAGATCTTTATTTATAGAATCAGTAATCCTCTCTTTAAAATCAGTACGCTTTGTTAGATATCATGCCCATAGGTCTCAGTTAGGCAAACCAGTAGGTGATTAATTAATTGTGTCAGTTCTTGATAACTACAACCAGACAAGGCTAATTCAGACTCCACATTTGAGAAATATGTGATAAATCAGCCTGTCCTAATGCTTTTAAATTTAATTCAGACCAAACCAGTATTTAAAGCCATGCTATGTTTGCTCTTTTAAGTGAGGAGATATGTGTGAAGCCATAACAATTATGTGTTTCCCCCTGATTGTTTATGTGTTCTTACTTGTCACCTAGGCTTTTTGTCATTTTGAAACTTTGAAAATCTCCAACTCCCCTTCCCTTTAGGATTAGTAGTCTCACTGCCTCCGAGACTGATAGGATTGGGGCGGGTAATGTCACACCTTCTTTTTTACTACACCCCCGGAAGAGGATATAATGAAAGGAGTTATTTCCAACTGGAAGTGACAAACGAAACATAATTTATTTATTGAAAGAATTCAGAATCGCCACTTAGGATAGTTAATGGTGTCCCAAGTCACCGGTTCAAATCTCGAATCGAGAAAAAGGTTGACTATGTTTAATAGTTCGCGAATTAAAAATTCGGGTAAGGAATTTTGTTAACCCCGGAAAAAGTGTTAGGCACTCCCGAGTTCCGTGCTTCTAGCACGATCGCTTTGTCATACTTGGCTTAATCAAATTGTTTAATTACTCATTTTGGAACATATGTGCATTTGCCTTTTAGCGCTCTTTTAATTTAAGAAATTATCTTGAAACAGGTTACGCGTACGTATATCCATTTGTTTGGCGCATCAAAATGGTGTCACGCGAACGTGTACACAATTAATAATGCTTCATTATTGTTAAGAGAGTTTGGCCAAAGTTGCGCGAACGCATACTCCGATTTTATTTTTTAAAAACCACAATCATGTCATGCGAACGTGTCCACAACCACGACGATTTATTATTCTACTTTAATGGATTAATCATTAATTTTAAAAAACATGAAACAATGTCAAAATCTATTACAGACTCAAACACTCTTTTACTCTACCAACACAAAAGAAACAGTTCCCTTTTCTAATTAAAAAAACTTTACTAAACGTATCTGTGTCCAAATGAAAAAAAAAACTAGTTAGTCAGCCCATGCTACGACTTAATAACACTTAGAATGAAAAAAGGAGATTGAAGCCGATGCAAAATCCATTTGTTCTAAGTATGTAATAAATCTTATATCGAAAAAAGTTAAAACTTCCATATCCATCGGTCAAAATGAAAAAGTTTAAATTTCAGAAGAAAAAAAATGACAAAATCATATAAATTGAGACTGAAAGCGTGTTCACTTCCAGTATTGTTGCACTCCGCCAACTTGTTAAGACGGTCTTTGTGATTTTGTCTAAAATTATTCAAATACTAATGACCACAACGATACTAGTCTACACAACCATAAAACCTTACAAAGAGAAAGGAAGCACAGATATAACAAATATTCAAACAACATATAATATGGATCAAAATGCATAGAGAAACAACAGTTAAAAAGAAAAACAACTGACACAAAAATTGATCTGCAAATAAGCAAACCATCAAACGAAAACATCTATCTCTACTTAATGAGCCAGACGTAAACATAAGATTGCTCTTAACAGGTACTTCATCCAGAAAACCATGGAACCAAAATTGTTGAATTAACTTCAAATGAAATCAGTAGATGATCCCAAAAAACATATAAGAACAACATCAAATAGAACTAAGAGAGGCAGAAATTGACCTTTAGATCTCTGAACATTCGGATGCGATACATGGCCGGAAAATAGAACTTCGAAACGAACCTTGCGCCGGCAAACTCGACGGACAAAACTCTAGTGCAACTTCACTGTAGTGGCAATTTTGGAGTCATTTTGAAGGGATTTCATGACTATTTATGGAGGAAGATGGGGTTGTTTTATAGGTGAGATTTTTGGTGGTTACAGGTGAAGATGGGGTTGTTTTATTTTATGAGATCAGGGGTGGACTGGCGAGAGTTTTTTCATGGCTGCTTAGGTGTGTAGATGAAGAAGGTATTCAATATTTAGGGCGTGTCTATATTTTAGGGTGTGTCTATATTATGTTTATATTTTGTGTATTTTGTCAATTAGTCCCTAGGTCTTTTTGTGTTAAGTCCTTAAGAACTTTTTATTTATTTTTTATCCCAAAGAAGAGTTTATAGACTACATAATCACTTCTTTTATTTTTTATTTTTTTAAAAATAAGATCGAAATGCTACACAATACCAAAGCTAATCCTAATTAATTGAACTAGACATAAAACTATTTCTGTGTTTTTCAAATTATATAAAGGTAAAAATAAGGTACTATTTTTGTATTTTTTTTTAATTTATGAAAAATACATAAACTAAAATATTTTTTTGTAAATTTCATTTTTCTTGTACTAAAATAAAGTAAAAGTGTCAAAATTAATTGAAATATCGCTATTAGGCCTAAATTGAATATTTACATGCTAAAATATGAAAAATCTTGGGGAGGGTTCATATGTCTATAGCTGCCCCTCTTTGACTGAAAACACGAAGAGTTTTCAGTCAAAGAACGACTAGATATGTTTTTTGACCCGATCCTTATTTGGAGGGACTAAAACTAAAAGAAAAAGGGAATGTTACCGTACCCTGGTATCTCAGCTACCTACATATCCTTGGCTATAAAGGAATCTGGCCACGTGTAGTTCAGAAGTGAACGTGATGATGGAGTATGCCGATGTGGAGAGCCAATCGAGGTGCCATTCCGCAGAGATTCCGGTCCGTGATCTTATTATTACATCAAAAATCAAAACATTAAAAAGACTAGCTAAGCCTATCAACTACGATTTACAAGATTCTTATCTATAAGTCTTCTGAAACTTGATCTTGAGTCTTAAATGGTACTTCATGCAGACTTTGGATCTGAACTTTGACGCTTGCTAGTTGCAGGTGCTAATTCATTCTTCCTCAGCTTTTCAGACCTAACCCGGACATCACACCATGCTTGTGACTCCAATCATGTCTTAAGCAATTCACATATTTCTCTACTTCTGCATTTGGATTTACGTTTAACTTCTTTTTGTTTCTCCTATTCATTTATTATTTTGGATTGTGACTAATTTTTGCTGATCATCTCGGACTGTTGAATTGCATTCTTTCCGCAAGCCTCTTTTGTTGCTGACTTGAATTGCTTCTGAAGTGTTTTCCCTTTCTCCAGGTGGACGTCTGATTGCCAAACTATTTTTTGAGATGTTTCTCATTCTCCAGGTGGACGCCTGATTGCTGAACTTAAATTGTATTTCCATGCTCTCCAGGCGGGCTCCTGACTGCTGAAACTTGAATGTATTCCCATGCTCTCCAAGCGGGCTCCTGACTGCTGACTTGAAATATATTCCTCTGTTCTTCAGGCGGGCTCCTGACTGCTAAAACTTGAATGTATCCCTCTATTTTTCAGGCAGGCTCCTGACTGCTAACTTAAAATATATTCCTCTATTATTCAGGTGGGCTCATGACTTCAACAAAACAGATACAACAAAGAAAATCTCCTGCCCCAGTTTGGTGGCTGGGCATCATATTACCAAACATTAATAAGATTTGAAAGCTAAAATTTGAATTGTACTCCCTCTGTTCTTCAGTCGGGCTCACTGCTAAAACTTGTAATGTATTTCTCTGTTCTTCAGGCGGGCTCCTGACTGCTGACTTGAAATATATTTCTCTTTTCTTCGGTGGGCTCCTGACTGCTGCCTTGAAATGTATTCCTTTGTTCTTCAGGCGGGCTCCTGACTGCTAAAACTTGAATGTATTCCTCTGTTCTTCAAGAAGGCTCCTGACTTCAACAAAATAGACAAAACAAAGAAAATCTTTTGCCCCAATTTGGTGGCTGGGCATCATATTACCAGACATTAATAAGAATTTGAAAGCTAAAACTTGAATTGTACTCCCTCTATATTTCAGGCGGGCTCCTGACTGCTAAAATTTGAAATATATTCCTATGTTCTTCAGGCGGGCTCCTGACTGCTGACTTATAATGTATTCCTCTATTCTTTAGGTGGGTTCCTGACTTGAAATGTATTCCTCTGTTCTTCATGCGGGCTCCCGAGTGCCAACTTGTAATGTATTCCTCTGTTCTTTAGGCGGGCTCCTGACTACTGACTTGAATGTATTCCTCTGTTCTTTAGGCGATCTCCTACCTGCTGACTTATAATGTATTCAGCTGTTCTTTAGGTGGGCTCCTGACTTAAACAGAATAGACAAAACAAAACAAAAATCTGCCATTGTTTGGTGGTTGGGCATCATATTAACAGACATTAATAAGAATTTGAAAGCTAAAACTTTAATTGTACTCCCTTTGTTCTTCTAGCGGGCTCATGACCGCTAAAACTTGAATGAATTCCTCTGTTTTTCAGGTAGGCTCCTAACTGCTGACTTAAAATGTATTCCTCTGTTCTTCAAACGGGATCCTGATTTCAACAAAATAGACAAAACAAAGAAAATTTTCTGCCCTAGTTTGGTGGTTGGGCATCATATTAACAGACATTAATAAGAATTTGAAAGCTAAAACTTGAATTGTACTCCCTCTGTTCTTCAAGCAGGCTCCTGACTGCTAAAACTTGAATGTATTCATCTGTTCTTCAGGTGGGATCCTGACTACTGACTTGAAAGGTATTCCTCTGTTCTTCAGGCGGGCTCCTGACTTGAAATGTATTCCTCTGTTCTTCGGGTGGGCTCCTGATCAATAATAGACAAAATAAAAAAAAATTCTACCCCAATTTGGTAGCTGGGCACATAGGTGAGTGTTAAATTGAAATTTTCTACCAATTATTACTAAGAATTTGAAAGCTAGATCTTATTATCCAGGGAGGTCCTAACAACTCCTAACAATTGCAGACCTAAGTTATATCATCTAAAGGTATTACTCCCACTACATTTGTTATCTAAATGGTGTTAAACTACCCCCATTATCCAGGAGGGTCCTGACCACTTCTAGTTAAAAGAAAATTTTAACCTAAGTTATATCTATTGAAGGTACGATTCCACTATATCTTGTTATCATCTAAGCAGACCTTAAACTACGTCACATTATCCATGAGGGTCCTGAAAACTCCTAATTGAATCCTATCATAAACATGCAAACTTTGAAACCAACTTATATTCCTTTGGGGTAAATTTATTCTAAATTATGCTACTCATGATTGTTTTGAAATTTAATCTAAGTCCCATTTTTTAGAAGGGTCCTGAGAGTTTGAAGTTAAACCTACTTTGATGCCTGCTCTTTCCTTGTGGTGGGTTTCTCCGAATCAAATGAAACTTCTGCCCCTGTTTCAATCAAAGAAAAAGTTTGCCACTTTAAAATGGTGGTTAGTTGATGACATTCTTGCTGAAGATGTCTCCGTTGTTGTATTTTGCTTTGACCTGCTTCTCGAATTGGTCCTGAATCGCTTGACTTTCTAACTTACTTTCAAACCCCATGACCTTTGATGATCCGAGTGTTCTATACCCAAATTCTTGTTTCACATCTCTGATCCCTTTTATCTGAACCTTTACAATTCCTATAATATTACCAAATCATTCCTCCAATAAAACTTTCGATGACTCCCTGTATCCCACTTTACATCCTGCTATCTTCGGTATATTTTGGCCACACTGTGCTTTGAAATTTTGGAAGCTAGTAGTGAGCTTTGAAATCCTTTCTTATTTTCTTTGAAAAATACTGACAGTCAAACATCTTAGAGAAACAAAACTCCTAAAAAATGAAATGCAATGACCTTGAGAGTTAAAGATAAAGAAAATCCAAAACCGGACGACTTACTAAAAGGAAAAAGAGAAAGAGACTTATCTAAGTGGAACAGCTGGTACCAATGATCATGACATGCATTCGGACTAATCGGCCCAATCCATCCAACCAATCAACTTTCTATTGCCATACTTTGTTGCCCCAGAATGCCATAACCTGATTTCTTCACCCGGACCTTAACTTTGTTCATCTTGTAGTAAACTAAGTGGTTTTCACCCATAGACCTATCTCATTTGTTCACTTCTCAACTTACTTTTGCCTTAAGGTGCCCGTGATGATTTTCACCAATAAGACTCTCTCATTTTTATTTCTCTCAACTCACTTTTGTCTTAAGGTGCCCGTGAGGATTTTCACCAATAAGACTCTCTCATTTTTCATTACTTTCCTGCTTGGGTTGGAGTGTTGCCCCTGATATGAATCACCTCTTCTTGCCTGAATTGACATTTCTTTAAGATTAATCAGAAGGTCTTTCTTTGGACCGTAATATGGGCTTTTGGATAGAATTAGAAATAAAGAGTATTAAAGGCTCAAAACAATCCAAATGTGTTTAAAATTACAACTTTTGGAATCAGATTTCTTACAACAACCGCAACTTCTGCCCCAGTTTCTTGCATGGGGACTTTTGGATTTTATTTTGATGGGACCGAAGAGTCTGCCTACATATCCTTAAAAGAAATTAGGTCGAACGTAGTTCATGTCATAAAAATTACTTTGTTGTCGTGACTTTCTTTCTTTCCTTCCATTTTCTTTTTTGTTTCTTCTCTTTCTTTTTCTTTTTCTTCTCTTTTGTTTCTTTTTTGTCTTTTTCTTTTTCTACTCTTTTGTTTTCTTATCTTTTTTCTTTTCATTTTCATTTGTCTTCTCTCTCTCTCTTTTCATTGTTTTATTTCTTTTTTTCCTTCACTTACTTTGCACGCTTGTGTTTATTAATTTTTTCGCTGATTCCAAAAGAGGGGTATGAAAGAATATAAATGTGGCTCAAAGGGGTAACAAAGGATAAAGTGTTTTAATATCAGAACAAAATACCTTCGTCATTCTAATATTCAAAATATGCCAAGTACAAACAAATACAATTAATTTAAAGGAAATCATACATAATATCTCTTGACCACATCAGAATTGATGGCCATTTCGACACACTTGCTTTTTAGGTCTGTCAAGTACAAAGCACTATTGGATAAAACTCTCGTCACGATGAATGGCCCCCGTAAATTTGGGATGAACTTGCCTTTGGCCTTAGCTTGATGTGGAAGAATACGCCTTAATACTTGCTGACCCACTTTGAACTATCGTGGGCGCACCTTCTCCATTGATGCAACTATCCATGACACAATACTACCAACCTTTCTCATTAATTAAACTCAATTTCTTTAGGTGGGTTTTAACTCACTCATCATCATCATATTCCATTTTATGATCACACTCAACTTCTTGTATTATTGTTTCAGGATTGGATTGGCTTTTAAGATTGGGCCAAAGATTCCTCATGCATGTCATGTCATTGAAACCAGTATAAAAGAATTGTACAAGAAAGAAAAGAAAACAAAATGAAACTATTAGGAATGAAGAAGAAGGGAAATTGCATTTCACTGAAATTGAAAGATAACAAGGTTTAACACATCCAAACGGACGGAACATAGAATCTGAATCACAACCCTGGAAGAATCCAGACAAATAAAGAAAACAAAAGCCCACTACCAAAACTTCCCCCGAGTAACTTCCCAATTGTTGATCTTCATATTTGGCTCGACAAAATGCACCTCTTCGTCACCAGAACCTCCCCCAATTTCCACCGTGTTCACTTTGTCAAACAGACTTTGGACCCTCTCAAATCAACTCCTCATCAAAGACAACCACATGTTTTGTATCTGCTGACACCGGACGTTTCACTGCCCTTGGCTTGACAAAAGTCCTAAGGAGCTGTGGGATAGGCCTGGAGAGCGGCCATAATTTCTTTTCAAACTTTGTAGCCTTCTTCACCTCATCCCCTGTAGTCTTGAACCTCAGACCGAATGTACCAATTTGCACATAGAGAAACTGGCCTGACGATACCTTGTAAAGATGCGCCTAGACCTTTACCTATCACAAAACCATACTTCAACATCTCATTAGCTACCATGCAGATCAAAGGTGATAGTCTGAACCTTGGAATGCATTTTCCTTTAGGAACCTTTTCGATAGACATCATTTCGTAAGTTTGATAAGCTAAAGGTCATTTATCATCTCCAACCTCAATAAAGAGAGCAGATGAATCTTCATAAAGGGAAAATCCTCCTCCCCACACACAATTATATCTTGTTTGTCCCACTCAAATTTCACTATTTGATGTAGCGATGATGGCACTGCCTTAGTCGCATGTATCCATGGCCTACCCAATAACAAATTATACAGGGTGACCATGTCTAGCACTTGAAATTCCACACTGAAATAAATTGGCCCTATCACCAATTCAAGTGTTATATCTCCTGCAGAACCTTTTCCTTTCCCATCAAAACTTCGAACACCTACACCGTTCATGTGGATTCCTTCGGTGATAATCTTCAACTTTTGCAAAGTGGACGAAGGGAAAATATTTGCACCGAATCCATTATCAACCAACACCCTGGTGAAAAAATAATTTTCGCACTTCACCGTGATACAAAGGGCTTTATTGTGTTCTGTACTCTCTATAAGAAGCTCATCGTGTGCTGTGAGCATGTGATTTTTGCCCTACATGTGAATTACTCCCAAAAAAATTCAAAATATCTTGTATCGTTGTAATATCTGTGGATTTCTATGTTAATTTTTCTTATTATTTGTATTTTTTATGTGTGCATGTCTATTTATTTAAATTAAAAATACAAAAATGTTTGCATTTGCATATAAAATTCATGTTTGTAATTTAGAGTAATTAAGTTTGTTTTACGAAAAGAAAAAAAAATAACAAAAATATATATCTTTCGCATTTTTACCATTTATTGTCCAAATGTGTGATTTTAATTTATTTTTGGTATTTAACTTTGCTTGTTTAATTGTTATTGGAGGCTAATTAATACATTTGATAAGTTAATTTTGTTTTGTAATTTAGGATTGTTAAATTTAGTTTGTAATGATTTAAGAAAATAAATCAAAAAATGAAAGAAAATCGGATTGGGCCATTTTGGAATTAAGATTAGGCCCAAAGCACAATTACCCTTCAGCCTACCCGTTTGATAACCCGCCTGGATCCGCCCATTACTCTTTTAAATCTGAACCGTTGGATTTTGGTGATCCAACGGCCAATATTGAATCCATAATTTAACTATGCCAAAAACCCCCAAACCCCCCAAACCCTAATCCAATTACTTCCTCTCCCATTTCTTCACAGACGCCGCCGCCCCCACCATATCTCGCCCCACCGGAAATCGCCTCACGGCGGTTCCGGTGGTCCAAACCACGCTATTTTAACACCACAAATCCTCCATCACGCCCTGAACCCAAATCCACAAACCCCTTGGCTCGAATCTAACTACATCTTCTCAAATCTTCAATCGAAGATTCGAGCCCAAGACTAACTTACACCAATTGCCCCAAAATTGACACCATACCACCACCAGACCTTCTCCTCCACAAATCCATCACCCGTTTTACTCGAATCCCACCATAAATTATCGAGCCCCAAATCGGGACTCCAAGAATCCTAAAATCCAAATTTGGGCCGCCGGGTTAGATTTAAAGGGAATTGGGATTAGAATAGACTTTAGTTGAGATGTTTTTAGTTGAAAACATTTCAATTAAGGTCTATTTGATTCCCAAAGTCCAAATTTAAGTCAAAACCGAGATTTCATTCCAAGGCCGCCGATTTTCGATTTCTTTTGAGGTAATGTTCTTTTTTTCGCTTATTTCAATTTGTTTTCGTATTTGTTTAGTTTTAGCTTGATTGAATTCTTCTCTATTTTTGTTCGGCCGTCCCTATTTTTCATTTCTTCTCAAAGACCTTTTTATTTGGTCGATTCTAATTCTGTTTGTCCATTGAATTGCGTATGTTGTAAAGTAAGTATTCGCGTCGATTAGCATCGTCGAAGAGTTAGCTTCGTATTTCTTTTTTCCGTCTTTGGCCGAGAATGATGAATCACTATTTTATCGATTTGTTTGTTGTCGATTATACATGTTGTAATCGATTAAATGTCGTCGATTAATTCTGTGGGTTCGTTTTGTTAGAACACTGGACCATGATTAGCTGTTTAACTGACTGTTAATGTCGTTGTTGGTTTATAGCTGTCGAATTATAGTTGTTAACTATCTGTGACTTCACTGGTGATTCATAGCTGTTTGTTTGTTAGCTGTAACTATTATAATTCTCTGTGGGTCTGAGTTTTTGGATTTCAGCTTAGGAAATGTTGGATTGGATATAGCTGCAATAAGGTTTTAGAAAATTAACATCTAGAATTCAAAAGAAAAGGTGTAGTGCACATGGGCTAGGGAATAACATAGGCTGGAAAGTCAGAGAATATCGGGGCCAAAGTATGTTTTCTTCTAGTCTGTTAAGTGCTTGCTCAGTTGTAGAATCAGAGAACACATGGGGAAAACTGATAAAGGGTTAAAAGTAATGCACATGGGAGGAATTAAACAGGCTGGAAAGGTTGAACCATGGTTCTGAAAAGGATAGCTGTTTGGCTATAAAAACAGAGAAGGCACACACTCATAGGGACACACACAGAGACAGATTCATACTAGCAGAACACTAGAAACACATTGAGAACTGGCAGAATAGAGGAAAAACACAGTTTTAGAGATACACATACAGAAAACAAACATACAGAGAGAAATACATACTGGCAGGATAAAGAGATATTGGAAGCAATAGGAAATTCTAAAAAACAGGGAGAGTTTCTTAGGAAAACAGAATCAGAAAGAGAAAAAGATAGGAGGGGAGGGAGAGTGAGGTCTTTTTTTTGGTGATCAAAACTAGCACTGGTCTGCTACTGTTTGGGAAAAGCTTCAGGCTTCTTCTCTTTAAGTGTTTGAATACCAGAAGACTATTGTTCTACTGCTTTTAGTTCCTTCTGTTTCTGTCTGTGATTGCATTTGATAATCCTGGGGTGCAAAAAATTGGTTTTTCTAAGTTTGCTGTGGGTGGTCTGCTACTATTCCATTGTTTGTTACCGGTTGCTGTTGTTTATTGTTGGCTGTTGTATGCTGCTGTTGTTCCGCTGATCTTCCTCTTCTTTGGCTTCCTATACCAGGTACAAGTGTAAACTCCCGATAACATATGCTTGAATGGATTGAATCAAATGGAGAAGGCTTCTAAATTTGTTGTTGAATGACCCCATTTCCCTTTGCTTCATTCGCATATTAGTTGATGTTTTAGCTCATTTAAAGTTAGAAAGGCATAGTGTTGTAATAGGTTAATTCGTATAACTTGAACCACATCATGTACATGTATTAAACAAAGTTTCATATGCTATTTAACATTACTTTAACAATTTTAAACTCATAGCCTTACATGGTTGAATCTTATTTAGCCAATTTAAAATTCACTTCAGTTACATGTTCGTTTCCTTATATGTGTTTGTGTATGTTTCCAGTGTGTATGTGAGAATCAACCCAAATTAAAAAAAATAAAAAATAAAATACAATGCAAAGTTGTATAAACTCAGCTAGTCTACATATTATTGGGCCATTTTTAATACATAGAAACTACATGATTGGGCCTTTAGTTAAATGTATTCATTTCGAAATAATTTTGGCATGCCGTCTTATATAAATTGCGTGGCCTTCACTCAATTAATGCTATATCGGTTTTGGAATTAAAGGTGCGTCGTTAACAAAATACATAACCCTTGATAAAACTCATAATTTAAATCTAACAGATTGATAAATACTCATAGCTTTGCTTTACGACCAATTTAGGTTAACATTACGATTATGTAGACACTCTCGTAATTCAATTCTTTAAAATGCGAGTAATTCAAGCAACTAAAAATGGTTAAAAGTTAAAATTTGCACATAAGTTAAAACATGTTATAAAATCAGATGAATAAGCCAAATATGATAATTAAGCGACCGTGCTAGAACCACGGGATCCGGGGGTGCCTAACACCTTCCCTCGAGTCAACAGAATTCCTTACTTAGAATCTCTGGTTCGCAGACTTCATTTGGAAAGTCGTAAATTTCCTCGATACGGGATTTAAATAAATCGGTGACTTGGAACACCTTAATTTATTCCAAGTGGCAACTCCTGAAATAAATAGAATAATCCCGTTTCGAATATTGTCACTTAAATTGGAAAAACTCCTTCGCGCATCTACCCTCCGGGGTAGGGGGCGCGCCAAAAGGAGGTGTGACAGCTCTGGCGACTCTGCTGGGGACACAAACCCAGAACCACTGGTTCAGGGTTTAAGAATTCGAGCTTTGAATAATTATTGTATTTGGCTTATTTGTTACCTGATTTTGTTACATGTTTATATTTAATATGCTAAATGTTGCTTTTACCGCTTTGATATTTTGTGAATTGTATATAAATTGTGCCGATACCCATTTTTTCTCTTCTGAGTCTTTTGAAATATAATATCGGGCATTTGCTGGACATAGCCCGTTTTTCTCAAGATAGCTGTGGTGCTTGGCACCCGGTGAAGGATTTTGTAGTCACACATGTTTAGGCGGAGAGTTTTGTCAATTAAGCCGGAAAGCCATGCTACCGGTGCACTGACATTCTTCAGCTCGAGTTGTCCGCTCGAGTTAAAGCCAGTCTAGATACTTTTTCCAACGGGATGATGACTTAGAATAACAAAACCTTATGCCGGATCCCCGATAGGAACGCTTATTTGCATCATGTGCATATTTGACTTAGGAAGCTCAATACAGGGGTTGGGCTTGTCTAGGACAGGTGTACCTGAAACAAAAGACCAACTTGTTGCATCTTTCCGTGTGCATTTATTTGTTTCGATCTTACATGTCGACCGGTTTGTTAAAAAAGAGGGTAAGAAGTAAAAGATGTCAAATTAATGGAAAACGAGGTGTTTTTATTGGAAAATAATTTTGAAAAAAAAATGGAAAAAGAAAAAAAAATAAAAAAAATCTCCGAATAAATGTTGTTAATTTTAAATAGTTAGTTTCTTTGAATCTATTTTTTTGAAAAATTCCAAATAAATTTTCTTAAATTTTACGAAAAATAGTTTAGCTTCTTTGAAAATAATTTTTGAAAATGCAAAAAAAAAATTCCAAATAAATTTTCTTCGTTCCTTTGAAAATAATTTTTTGAAAAAAAAAATGCAAAAACAATTTCCGATAAATTTTGTTAATTTTATTAAAGATAGGTTAGTTTCTCTTTAAATAATTTGTTTTAGAAATGCTGTTTAAAAACAGTTTCTTTTCTTTTCTTAAAATAATTTAATCCTTTTATTACCGAACTACGCTGGTTTGATTCTCACATGGTGTGAGATACGTAGGCAACCTTCATCGGGTCCAACCTCCCCTTTTCCAAAAATAACCAAAAATATCGAAATTGATTTTTTCGTTGTAAATATGTTGAGTGATGCCGTTTTCAAAAACAGCCGAATGTACCCGAAAGGGACGCCGGAAGGTTGACTTTGCATAAATAGCCACTTTTGGGTTATTTTGTAGATTTTTTGGTCGATTGACCCTCACAGCCTTATAATCTTCGTCCCCGAGGCACTTGAAAGGCCGTATTTGCAATACCTGATTTTTTTTGTTTTAATTTGAAAAATAAAAAGAAAAAAAAATATCTAAATTTTTGTCATAAATAAGTCTGGTGATGCCGCTTTTGCCAAAAATAGTCGAATGTTCCCGAGAGGGACGCCGAAAGGCCGACTTTGCATAAACGGCCACTTTTGATCATTTTTAGGATTTTTGGTCAATTAGCTAAACACAGCCTTAAAATCCTCGTCCCCGAGGTGCTAAAAGGTCGTGTCTGCAAAACCATGTCTTTTATTTTAATTTGAAAAAAAAAGAAGAAAAGAATCAGTGGCAAGTAAATGCTTGAATTTTTGGTTAAAATAAGTCAAGCTATTTTCGGCGGTATTTTAAATCGTTCTTGCCGAGATAGCCTTATAGCATCTTTCAGTTGTCGAAAGGTTGTCTTCGTTAAAAGAATGGACAAGTTTGTAAAGAAATCCTTCCCGGCCTCAAAATTCATATGGAGTTGAGAAGTGGCCACGTTTGTGAAAATAACCATTTGGTTGAAATTGGCAAACAGGGAAGTAATCTGCTAGTTTTTTTTTCTCTTTTTAATTTATATTTCTTTTGATTAGATCATATGGTGTTTGATTTTCAAGTCTGTAAGTATTTCTTTTCATCAAAATCCGTTAGTATGGCTAGTTTTTAAAACTTTGTAATCAAGTTTGTTTTATTGTGAAAATTGAAAATTTCTGTAAAAAATGTTTTATTATTATTGTCCTCTCGTATTCCGAACTACGCGGGTCTGATTCTCACCGGATGTGAGATACGTAGGAAAACCTCATCGGTTCCCACCCCATTTCTTAAAAAAAAAAATCAAAAAATAAAAAAAATTAAAAATACTCTCGTTTAGTTCCTTCATTAAAATCTTTCTTTAGAAAATTCTAAAATCTTTCCTTAGAAAATTCAAAAAAAAAACTAAAAAAAATGGTTTCGTTCTTTCTACTGCTTTTCATGAAATAAAAAGAAAAATCAATAAAAATCAAAATTTAAAAATATGGATTTTACTCCAAAGCAAATAAATTTTTATTTTTAGAAGTCTTTCTATCAAAAAGCAAAACAAAAAGCAAAAAAAAAATAATAATAAAAAAAGCAAAAATATGAATGACATTTTCCTTTTTTCTCTTAAAGCATTTCTTTCGAGAATTAGTTTGTTTACTCCATTCCAGATTTTCCGAACTACGCCCGGTCTGATTCATGCGGAGACATGATACGTAGGCAATCCACATAAGATTCGACCATCACTAAAAAAAAAGAAAAAAAAAATAAAAAAAGAAAATTGATAAAGAGGGGAATAAGATGAAAGCAGAGGAAAGTATAAACCGGAATAACGCATTACAATCGATTACAAGTAGCAACACGATCAACTGTATAAGTGCATCACACCCAACGTGAGATTACTTATCCGTTATGTTGTTTCGGACTAACCGTTTGTTTGCCAAACTCCAGGTTTTAGAAAAGGGTGGTTGATTTTGTGGTACTCTGGCCTCACATTCATACTTCACGAGGTCCAAAGGAAAAGTTCAGCAACCCGTTGCTAAATCAAAAGAAAGTACCCATCCTTATTTCACAAGATCGCACCCCTTGCTATGCGATCGCATAGCACATTTTTTTCTCACCCCTCCATGTAACGACCCGGCCCGTCGTTACGGGAATTTCCACCTCGTTACCTTGCATTTACATATATTATGCTTTTAAAACAGTATTAGAGTATATCGGGTGAGTTAGGAGTGATTTGGATTGAAAATGAAACAAATAGCATGTTTGTAGAAAGCTTGAATATGAAAAGTCAACCAAGAGTTGACTATTGAGTTAGAGTGCTCGGAACCGGATTCTGATAATTCGACTAGTTCCGCGGGATCATTTATGACTTAGGAGAACCATCGGAATTGAATTCGGAGGTCCGGTGTAGTTTTAAGCTTGAATTGGCGAATGTTGAATTTTGGCGAAAAACCGGATGGTAGGTGATATTTTGATCCGGGGGTCGGAATGGAATTCCGACAATTTCTGTAGTTTCGTTATGTGATTTTGGATGTGTCCGCAAATTTTCAGGTCATTCGGACATCGTTTGACCGGGTTTTGGATTGAATGTTAGTTTTGAAAGTTTTGAAGAAACTTAGGCTTGAATCCGTAGATAATTGGTGATTTTGATGTTTAGTATGGTGTTTTTATGATTGGAACAAGTTCGTATCATGTTTTGGGGTACGTTGGTGGTTTTCGTTGGGGTCCCGGGGCCTCGGGATGATTTCGGACCATCAACCGGGCATTTGGACTTGGCAAAAATCTGCAGAAAACTGCTGGTTCTGCCCAGGCCCTTAAGCCTTCGCGTTCGCGTGACAAGTGTCGCGTTCGCGAAGGCCAAGCCCTTTTGTGCATCGCGTTCGCGGGAGGGGGAGTCGCGTTCGCGTAGGGTCGTGGTGTTGTGCTTCGCGTTCGCGGGAGACGTATCGCGAACGCGTAGAAGAAACCTGGGCGGCTGGAAGCTTGTACATCGCGAACGCGTGGGATGTGTCGCGTTCGCGAAGAGTAAGGCGGGGCTGTTCATCGCGAACGCGTAGAGGGTCACGCGAACGCGATGAACAATAGTGTCTGGCAGTGAATAAAATCCAGAAAGAGAGGGGTTACGGGTTTACACCCCCAAAACACACATTTGAGCCCTAGAGAGAAGAAAACTCGAGGAAATCACTGAGAAGTCATCGGATATTCGTCGGAGGTAAGATTCTTGACTCAAAAACATCATTTTATGGTAGTATTAACATCAATCTTCATGAAATTGGGTTGAAATCTTGAAGAAATGTGGCCTAAGTATTGAAAACGGGATTTTTGGATTTGGAAGGCCATTTGAACTCCGATTTTGATAAATTTTATATGCACGGACTCGTGGCGAGATAAGGAACGCGTTGGTACTAATTTCGGAATTTTCCGAGCAGTGGGGCCCGGGGTCGGGTTTTACCAACTTAGTGTAATTATGTGAATTTCATATAAATTGAAGTGGGTTATGATTCTTTGACCCGTATTTGATATAATTATTGTTATTTGACTAGATTCTACACACGAGGCAACGAAATTCAAAGGAAAAGGCATCGCGGACGAGTCTACGACCGGCTAGAGGTGAGTAGTTTGTGTATATGGTAGCCCGAGGGTTCGAAACCCCGGCTTAGCACATTGTGACGCTAATAGGGCGTGGCTCGCACACCGTGGCAGGTGCGGGATTGATTGTGATTGGGGATTGAGACTTGGTCCATCCCGGAAATGAATGATATGTTGTTAGTGTTGGAAATACACTGTATTTGCTATATTTTTGGGCTGTAAGCCTTGTTTGGGGCATTGTGCCGATCTGTAGCGTCCTTAGAGGACAATAATTATGTGATAGCTATAATTGCTTAAATCACTGATCTCAATCCTGGAAATTGTAATCACACTTTTGAAATGCTAAGTCACCGGCTTTTACAAATTTAATAAGGTTAAAGTATTTTTCATAAATTATGAATTGAGAACTGGAATTAAGGAAAATGAACTGTTTTGTGACTTATTGTGGACTGAGCATGGGATCGGGCTGCACGCCGCAGTGGTTGATATGAGGATCGGGCTGCACGCCGCAGTAGTATTGCGCTTGGGTTGTAGGAGCCCCTCCGGAGTCTGTACACACCCCCAGTGAGCGCCGTCGACGTTAAATGGGATCGGGCTACACGCCGTAGCGGTTATGTGCATTGCATTGCATCTGTATTTGTTGAATTACTCTGTGGTAGTTGTATTGTATTATTGTTGCTAGTTCGTAGGAGATTCGGACTGTAGTGTAGCTTCATATTGTGGTATTTTGTGGATTTCTTACTGTCAGCTACATATATATATTTGTTACTCACTGAGTACTTAGTACTCACCCCTACTCCCTGCACCTTTTGTGTGCAGACTCAGGTACTCAGGAGCAGTAGACGGGCATCTCCAGCGTTTACATTGTCACATCGAGTTGCTGAGGTAGCTGCCTACGTTCGCCGAACCTAGCTTCTCCTCTCATTCCAGTTGTTATTTTATATTTTGTATTCAGACTTGAGTACTTCTATATCGTACTCTCTATTTCCTGTTGGGTTTTGTTAGAGGCTCTAGACTTGTGACTCCGGATCTTTGGGAGTGTCAATATTTTGTTCAGTATTATTATTATTGGAGTTCTTAAACTCATATATTCTTCTTGGGTTGTCCATTTGGGGACGAGTATTTTATGATAATTAAATTGTTGGTCTGGCTGGCCTAGCTTAATTGTTGGGCGCCATCACGACCGGATGTGGGTCGTGACACGTTCCCGTTTTGGAAGAGAGTTCTGTAGGACTCGCGAGTCATGAGCCAGTTTAGTAGGCTTTCGCAGATCGGTACGTAGACGTCCGTATCTATCTTCGAAGGGCTACAGGAATTTTAGGAAAAACCTCATTTTCTTGAATTCATATCGTGCGATTTGTGTTATCATGAAATTAAATCTTTCCATATTCTATTCTCTCGCGGATGGCGAGAACACGAGCTAACGGACGTGGCGGACGACCACCGTTGGCACCCAGAGGTCGTGGTCGTGGTAGAGGTAGAGCGACGGCACCGGCACCGGCACTCGCCGACCCGCCGGTGGCCCGGACTCGGGACCGGATTCCGGCGGCGGACGCTCCGGCAACTCGGGTTCAGACGCACCGGCGGTGCCCGTTGTGATTCCCGGGTCTTCGGGAGACCTTGGCTCGGATCTTGTCGGTGTGCACGGAGCTTGGCACGGTAGTTGCTGCTCATCTGCTGCGGTGTCTTCTTCACGGGCGAGGGGAGGGAATCGGACCCCGTGGCTCGCACACCGAGCCGGTGGGCCGGTTGCGCCGGTTGCACCGGCTCCCTGCATATATGGTTCCGGTTATGCCCGACGATGAGCGGCGTCGTGCGGAGAGATTTGAGAGGCTACGGCCTCCGACATTCGGTGGAGCGAGGGCGAGGATGCCCGGGGTTTTCTTGGCGGATGTCGGCGCGTGCTTCGCGCCGCGGGTATTCTAGGAGTCCGGCGGTGTTTCATTCACCACTTTTCGGTTCACGGGTGCAGCATTTCGGTGGTGGGAGGATTTCGAGAGGCGTAGGCCCGGTGGGGCAGTGCCCCTCACTTGGCAGCAGTTCTCCATGGTATTTTTGGAGAAGTACGTGCCTCGGTCTCGGAGAGAGGAGCTGCGACGTCAGTTCGAGTGGTTGAAGCAGGGAGAGATGACGGTTAATTAGTACGAGATGAGATTCACACAGTTGGCCCGTCATGCCATGTGGATGGTTCCTACAGACAGAGAGAGGATTCGGAGATTTATTGATGGTCTTATTTATCCCATCCGCATATTGATGACCAGGGAGAGAGTTTCGACAGTTACCTTTGAGGAGGTGGTTGATGCTGCCCGTCACATTGAGACAGATCGCCGCAGAGAGCGAGAGGAGAGAGAGGCTAAGAGGCCTCGTGGTACTGGCAGTTACAGTGGTGCTCCGTCTAGGGGCCAATTTCAGCATAGCAGAGGTCGCTCTTTCAGGTCTCATCAGTCTGGACGTACAGAGTCCAGTGGGGTTTCATCTGATCGTGGTCGTCAAGGCCAGCAGGGTTATCAGGGTCAGCAGAGCCGCCAGCAGAGTCAGCCTGCACTGAGTGCTCTTCCGGCTCAGAGCTCTGCTCCTGTTTCCTCAGCACAGGATTCATCGGTAGCGAGGGGTCCTCAGCAGCCCCTTCTTCCATCTTCAGGCCGTTGTTTTGAGTGCGGTGATTTGGGCCATATCAGGAGAGAGTGTCCTCAGTGGCTTCGTAAGCGGTCTCAGCGGAGGGATCAGCCTTCGTCTTCTACTCCTGTTTCTTCAGCGCCAGCATAGTCAGCTAGGACTGGTGGCCAGGTATCCAGAGGTCGCCCCAGGGGCGAGGATCGTACTGGTGGAGGTCAGGCTCATTTCTATGCTCTTCCGGATAGGAAGGATGCTAGTGCTTCAGATGCGGTCATTTCAGGTATTATCTCTGTCTGCCACGGGGATGCTTCTGTCTTATTTGATCCCGGATCCACCTATTCTTATGTCTCTACTTATTTTGCACATCATTTGGGTATGACCCGTGGTATTCTTGATTTGCCCGTACATGTGTCTACCCCGGTGGGGGATACTGTTGTTGTGTATCAGGTATATCGATCCTGTATTATTACTATTGGGGGTCTGGAGACCCGAGTTGATCTATTACTACTGGGCATGGTAGATTTCGATGTTATCCTAGGCATGGATTGGCTATCTCCTTATCATGCGATTCTGGACTGTCATGCCAAGACAGTCACACTAGCTATTCCAGGTAATCCGAGGATCGAGTGGCGTGGCTTGACTGATTATGTGTCCGACGGGGTGATTTCTTATATAAAGGCTCAACGAATGATTGGCAAGGGTTGTTTATCTTATTTGGCATTCATTAGAAATGTTGAGGCGAGACACCCAGTCTTGATTCGGTCCCCATTGTGAGGGAGTTTCCGGATGTATTTCCAGCAGACCTACCAGGCATGCCGCCTGACAGAGACATTGATTTTGGTATTGACTTGGTGCCGGGCACTCGGCCCATTTCTATTCCTCCTTATCGCATGGCACCAGCAGAGTTAAAAGAATTGAAAGAACAACTTCAGGAACTCTTAGATAAGGGTTTCATTCGTCCAAGTGTGTCACCTTGGGGTGCACCGGTGTTGTTCGTGAAGAAGAAAGATGGCACGATGAGAATGTGCATTGATTACAGGCAGCTGAACAAGGTAACAGTGAAGAATAAGTACCCATTACCTCGTATCGAGGACTTATTTGATCAGCTCCAGGGAGCTAGTGTATTTTCTAAGATTGATCTTCGATCGGGCTATCATCAGTTGAAGATCAGGGACTCAGATATTATGAAGACAGCGTTCAGGACGCGATATGGGCACTACGAGTTCCTGGTGATGTCTTTCGGGTTGACTAATGCCCCAGCTGCATTCATGCACTTGATGAATAGTGTATTTCGGCCGTACCTGGATTCTTTTGTGATTGTGTTTATTGATGATATCCTGGTATATTCACGCAGCCAGGAGGAGCATGCACAACATTTGAGAGTGGCATTGCAGAGGTTGAGGGAAGAGAAGCTTTATGCAAAATTCTCTAAGTGTGAGTTCTGGCTTGATACTGTGGGTTTTCTGGGACATATAGTGTCCAGTGATGGTATTCGGGTTGATCCACAGAAGGTTGAGGCAGTGCAGAATTGGCCCAGACCTTCCTCAGCTACAGAGATTCGGAGTTTTCTCGGCTTGGCAGGCTATTATCGTCGGTTCGTTCAGGGTTTCTCATCTATTGCTTCATCGTTGACTAAACTGACACAGAAGAATGCTCCATTTGTGTGGTCTGATGAATGTGAGGAGAGCTTTCAGAAGCTCAAGGAGGCTTTGACCACGGCTCCAGTACTTGTGTTACCATCGGCTTCGGGGTCATATACGGTGTATTGTGATGCTTCCAGAGTTGGACTCGGTTGTGTGTTGATGCAGGAGGGTAGAGTTATTGCATATGCTTCTCGTCAGCTAAAGCCCCACGAGAAGAACTACCCTGTTCATGATTTGGAGTTAGCTGCTATTGTTCATGCCTTGAAGATTTGGAGGCATTATCTATATGGTGTATCTTGTGATGTATATACGGACCACCGCAGCCTTCAGCATTTGTTTAAGCAAAAAGATCTAAATTTGAGGCAGCGGAGATGGCTTGAATTGCTTAAAGACTATGATATTACTATCTTGTACCATCCCGGGAAAGCCAATGTAGTGGCTGATGCATTGAGCCGGAAGGCTATTAGTATGGGCGGTTTGGCGTATATTCCAGTTGGGGAGAGACCCCTAGCAGTTGATGTTCAGGCGTTAGCTAATCAGATGGTAAGGCTGGATATTTCTGAGCCCAGTCGGGTGATGGCTTGTGTAGTAGCTCGTTCTTCTTTATATGATCGTATTCGAGAGCGCCGGTATGATGATCCACACTTACTTGTCCTTAAGGACAGAGTTCAGCATGATGATGCCAGAGATGTCACTATTGATAGTGATGGTGTATTGCGGATGCAGGGCCGGATATGCGTGCCCAATGTTGATGGCCTTCGTGAGTTGATATTGGAGGAGGCCCACAGCTCGCGGTATTCTATTCATCCAGGAGCCGCGAAGATGTATCAGGATTTGAAGCAGCATTGCTGGTGGAGAAAGATGAAGAAAGATATTGTGAGCCATGTGGCTCGGTGTCTAAACTGTCAGCAGGTCAAGTATGAGCATCAGAGACCTGGTGGTGTATTCCAGCGTATCGATATTCATGAGTGGAAGTGGGAAAGGATTACTATGGACTTTGTTAGCGGACTCCCTAGGACAGCGAGGAAGTTTGATTCAGTTTGGGTGGTGGTGGATAGGTTGACTAAGTCAGCTCACTTCATCCCAGTGTGTACTACTTATACCTCGGAGCGGTTGGCAGAGATATTCATCCGTGAGATAGTGAGATTGCATGGAGTTCCTATTTCCATTATATCAGACAGAGGTACCCAGTTCACATCTCAGTTCTGGAGGACATTTCAGCGAGAGTTGGGTTCACAGGTAGAGTTGAGCACAGCATTTCATCCACAGACGGATGGGCAGTCTGAGCGTACTATTCAGATATTGGAGGACATGTTGCGTGCTTGTGTCATTGATTTTGGTGGTTCATGGGCTGATTATTTGCCTTTGGCGGAGTTTGCTTATAATAATAGCTATCGGTCCAGCATTCAGATGGCACCGTATGAAGCTTTATATGGGAGGCGGTGTAGGTCTCCAATCGGTTGGTTCGAGCCCGGCGAGGCTAGGTTGTTGGGGACAGAGTTAGTCCAAGATGCCTTAGACAAGGTAAAGGTGATTCGGGAGAGACTTCGCACAGCTCAGTCGCGTCAGAAGAGTTATGCGGACCGGAAGGTCCGAGATGTGTCTTATTCAGTAGGTGAGAAAGTGTTGCTGAAGGTTTCGCCTATGAAGGGTGTTATGAGGTTTGGAAAGAAAGGAAAGTTGAGTCCAAGGTTCATTGGACCTTTTGAGGTGCTTAGGAAAGTTGGGGAGGTGGCTTATATGCTTGCTTTGCCACCCAGTTTGTCGGGAGTTCACCCGGTGTTCCATGTATCTATGCTCCGGAAGTATGTCGGAGACCCGTCTCATGTGTTGGACTTCGGCACGATACAGCTAGATGAGGATTTGACTTATGATGTGGAACCAGTAGCCATTTTGGGTCGACAGGTTCGTAAGCTGAGATCTAAGGATATAGCTTCAGTGAAAGTGCGGTGGAGAGGTCGTCCCGTGGAGGAAGCAACTTGGGAGACCGAGCAGGAATTGCGGAGTCGATATCCACACTTGTTTGATACTCCAGGTATGTTTCTTAACCCGCTCGCGGACGAGCGTCTGTTTAAGTTGGGGAGAATGTAACGACCCGGCCCGTCGTTACGGGAATTTCCACCCCGTTACCTTGCATTTACATATATTATGCTTTTAAATCGGTATTAGAGTATATCGGGTGAGTTAGGAGTGATTTGGATTGAAAATGAAACAAATAGCATGTTTGAAGAAAGCTTGAATATGAAAAGTCAACCAAGAGTTGACTATTGAGTTAGAGTGCTCGGAACCGGATTATGATGATTCGACTAGTTCCGGGGGATCATTTATGACTTAGGAGAACAATCGGAATTGAATTCGGAGGTCCGGTGTAGTTTTAAGCTTGAATTGGCGAATGTTGAATTTTGGCGAAAACCGGATGGTAGGTGATATTTTGATCCGGGGGTCGGAATGGAATTCCGACAATTTCTGTAGTTTCGTTATGTGATTTTGGATGTGTCCGCAAATTTTCAGGTCATTCGGACATCGTTTGACCGGGTTTTGGATTGAATGTTAGTTTTGAAAGTTTTGAAGAAACTTAGGCTTGAATCCGTGGATAATTGGTGATTTTGATGTTTAGTATGGTGTTTTTATGATTGGAACAAGTTCGTATCATGTTTTGGGGTACGTTGGTGGTTTTCGTTGGGGTCCCGGGGGCCTCGGGATGATTTCGGACCATCAACCGGGCATTTGGACTTGGCAAAAATCTGCAGAAAAACTGCAGGTTCTGCCCAAGCCCTTAAGCCTTCGCGTTCGCGTGACAAGTGTCGCGTTCGCGAAGGCCAAGCCTTTTTGTGCATCGCGTTCGCGGGAGGGGGAGTCGCGTTCGCGTAGGGTCGTGGTGTTGTGCTTCGCGTTCGCGGGAGACGTATCGCGAACGCGTAGAAGAAATCTGGGCGGCTGGAAGCTTGTACATCGCGAACGCGTGGGATGTGTCGCGTTCGCGAAGGGTAACCGGAATTGAGCATCGCGAACGCGTGGCCAGCGTCGCGTTCGCGAAGAGTAAGGCGGGGCTGTTCATCGCGAACGCGTAGAGGGTCACGCGAACGCGATGAACAGTAGTGTCTGGCAGTGAATTAAATTGCAGAACAGATGGGTTACGGGTTTACACCCCCAAAACACAAATTTGAGCCCTAGAGAGAAGAAAACTCGAGGAAATCACCTGAGAAGTCATCGGGTATTCGTCGGAGGTAAGATTCTTGACTCAAAAACATCATTTTATGGTAGTATTAACATCAATCTTCATGAAATTGGGTTGAAATCTTGAAGAAATGTGGCCTAAGTATTGAAAACGGGATTTTTGGATTTGGAAGGCCATTTGAACTCCGATTTTGATAAATTTTATATGCACGGACTCGTGGCGAGATAAGGAACGCGTTGGTGCTAATTTCGGAATTTTCCGAGCAGTGGGGCCCGTGGTCGGGTTTTACCAACTTAGTGTAATTATGTGAATTTCATATAAATTGAAGTGGGTTATGATTCTTTGACCCGTATTTGATATAATTATTGTTATTTGACTAGATTCTACACACGAGGCAACGAAATTCAAAGGAAAAGGCATCGCGGACGAGTCTACGACCGGCTAGAGGTGAGTAGTTTGTGTATATGGTAGCTCTGAGGGTTCGAAATCCCGACTTAGCACATTGTGACGCTAATAGGGCGTGGCTCGCACACCGTGGCAGGTGCGGGATTGATTGTGATTGAGGATTGAGACTTGGTCCATCCCGGAAGTGAATAATATGTTGTTAGTGTTGGAAATACACTATATTTGCTATATTTGTGGGCTGTAAGCCTTGTTTGGGGCCTTGTGCCGATCTGTAGCGTCCTTGGAGGACAATAATTATGTGATAGCTATAATTGCTTAAATCACTGATCTCAGTCCTGGAAATTGTAATCACACTTTTGAAATGCTAAGTCACCGGCTTTTACAAATTTAATAAGGTTAAAGTATTTTTCATAAATTATGAATTGAGAACTGGAATTAAGGAAAATGAACTATTTTGTGACTTATTTGCTTATTGTGGACTGAGCATGGGATCGGGCTGCACGCCGCAGTGGTTGATATGTGGATCGGGCTGCACGCCGCGATAGTATTGCGCTTGGGCTGTAGGAGCCCCTCCGGAGTCTGTACACACCCCCAGTGAGCGCCGTCGACGTTAAATGGGATCGGGCTACACGCCGTAGCGGTTATGTGCATTGCATTGCATCTATATTTGTTGAATTACTCTGTGGTAGCTGTATTGTATTGTTGCTGCTAGTTCGTAGGAGATTCGGACTGTAGTGTAGCTTCATATTGTGGTATTTTGTGGATTTCTTACTTTCAGCTACTTCTATATATTTATTACTCGCTGAGTACTTAGTACTCACCCCTACTCACTGCACCTTTTGTGTGCAGACTCAGGTACTCAGGAGCAGTATACAGGCATTTCCAGCGTTTGCATTGTCACATCGAGTTGCTGAGGTAGCTGCCTACGTTCGCAGAACCTAGCTTCTCCTCTCATTCCAGTTGTTATTTTATATTTTGTATTCGGACTTGAGTACTTCTATATCGTACTCTCTATTTCCTGTTGGATCTTGCTAGAGGCTCTAGACTTGTGACTCCGGATCTTTAGGAGTGTCAATATTTTGTTCAGTATTATTATTATTGGAGTTCTTAAACTCATATATTCTTCTTGGGTTGTCCATTTGGGGACGAGTATTTTATGATAATTAAATTGTTGGTCTGGCTGGCCTAGCTTAATTGTTGGGCGCCATCACGACCGGATGTGGGTCGTGACACGTTCCCGTTTTGGAAGAGAGTTCTGTGTCAGCCATTCCGGCTACTGAGTCAGCAGCTGCAGAAGAAAACAGAATTTTGCGATGTCGAATGCTGGAGATGTTAGATGACTGGAATAACGGGAAAGAGCCCCCAAGTCTGATCCCTCGGTTCCCCGAACTATTCCTCAGGTCAAGTGGGATTTCTAATACTCCCACCAATTACCCACCTACTCTGTTTGGGTATTCTAATGTCACAACCCTCTCCGAATCACCCTTTACTTCCTATCCTCGGGTGACAGCATTAACATACATATGCAAGAACATCCGCAAGAACATCCGTTGGTTTGCCCGTTCCAATCACGGCGCATCCCGGCACGCATACTCCTTTCTTTGATTCCTCTTCTTTTACATTCCCGACACCACCCCTTCCACGGGATCCTACCCAGTTTGCCGCCAATGTCTATCCTCAGCTCATGCCAAGCCAAAATCCAAAAGCTCCCGAACGGGATGAAATGGCAAAAAGAATGAGCAGCTTGGAACAAAGTTTGAAAAACATGCAAGGTCTAGGCGGACAGAAGAGTGTTTCATACGCAGATTTGTGCATGTTCCCACATGTCCATTTGCCGTTAGGCTTTAAGACGCCGAAGTTCGAAAAGTATAACGGGCATGGCGACCCTATTGCTCATCTAAAGAAATACTGCAATCAATTGCGAGGTGCTGCCTGCATGGAAGAATTCTTGATGGCATATTTCGGAGAAAGCTTGATCGGGATAGCTTCAGAATGGTACATGGATCAAGACATATCTCGATGGCACATCTGGGACGATTTGGCCAGAGATTTTGTAAAACAGTTCCAGTACAACATTGACATTGCGCCAGACAAGAATTCTTTATCGAACTTAAAGAAGAAACCCTCAGAAAGCTTCAGAGAATATGCTATCAAATGGCGAGAGCAAGCATCCAGGGTGAAACCCCCTATGGACGAAATAGAAATGGTCACTACTTTCCTCCGGGCTCAGGAACCAGACTATTTCCAGAACATGCTCTCAGCAATGGGAAAGCCTTTCGCAGAGGCGATCAAGATTGGGGAAATGGTAGAAAACGGTTTAAAGACAGGAAGGATTTTGAGTCAGGCAGCCATTCGAGCGACCTCCCAAGCAATCCAAGGAGGGTCTGGAGGAATATCAAAGGGTAGGATGAAAGAGAAAACATCCATGGCAACTTCGGGTGATAGAAGACACCACGCTCCTAGACCCTTCTTTTCGGAAAGAACCCCCCAGCATTATTACTCTGCTCAGGAAATGTCCTATATCCCTCAACCATACGCGGTCATGAATGCTCAACCTTTTGTGCAACCGCAACAGCATGTCAGTAGAAACCAAGCTCTATTTCCAAGAAATCAGCCTCCCCACCAGAACCACTATAATCCTCGACCTCCGCAGAATAACTTCCGTCCTTGGGAACAGCCAAAGAAATCAAACTTTACCCCAATTGGTGAATCTTACTCTAATCTATTCCCAAAACTCGTCCAAATGGGTCTACTGCAACCGGTTCCTCAGAATATACAAAACCCGACATCGCCCTCCTACAAAGCTGGTGTCAAATGTGCATATCATTCAGAGGCAGATGGCCACCATACTAATGACTGTTGGACTTTGAAACAAGTGGTGGAGAATTTAATAGAGCAAGGGAAGATTGTGTTGAAGGATGAGGAAGTCCCAAATGTGACCAACAATCCACTGCCTGCTCACAATAACAGGCCGATAGTTGGGATGATTTGTGAAGACGAAGAATTCGATCCAGCGCTTAAGGCCATAATTGCTATTGCTAACGTGGAAAGGAAGCCCAAGGCGGCCCCGAAACAAGAGAAAAGGGAAAAGAAGAGTAAAATCACTGAGTTAGAACCAGAAAAGGAAATTGGTGCACCTAAGCAAGCCCATGTGGCATGGGGGGCAATTAAGACACCACGGCTGAATGAGCCAGTGTTTGTTGGACGCGTACCGCAAAAGCTTAAGGACCGTCAAGAGAAAGATAATGAGGATTCCATGACTGGAGAGAGTGAAGGAAAACATGAGGCAAAGCTCTGCGATACCCACATGGTCGAGCCAGGGAAAGAGACTATCACCGTTGAGAAGGGATCAGACACTATACCCCCAAACTGAAAGGCTAGGCCATTCCCGATCAGGCGGAAGCCCAGTAAACTTGTCCTGCCGCATTTTTCTGCATCCAGAATTATTTCAGGGTGTAAATTGGATTTGTCTTTTAGTTTTTATCTTTAAATTTTCAAATGTGAACCCTGTTTTATCCTTTCGATTCCAAGAAATGAAATTAATATTTCATCGTCCGTTTCCTTTTCTTTTGTTATTTTTATTCTTTCAGATTTGTTTTAGTTTTCTTTTTCTCTTCTCTTTAGTTCAAATCATGCAGCTTTAAATAACATGACATGCTTGCGGACTTCATGCCTAGATCCCAAAACGCTGTCAGACTTCAGAATAATGAATCGAGAGTTGAAATGCACAAAAGTTTATTTTTGAGGAAATGAAACAATGAATTGGAATAACTGAAGGAAATTGGTTCGCATACAAAAAGGGTTGTGTTGTACTCAAGGAATACCCGAGTAGTTGTCCCAACAAAGAAAGGCCCATACTTGCAACAAGAAAGTGCGGCCCAGAAATCTCGAAATAGAACAACCGACGTTAAGGCGCATTCCTCCTCATTACCAAGAAACAAAAAGAAAATTTCGCTCCTAATTGGAAGAATCCATGCATCATCCGGAAAATATCACTCAGAGGGACACTGTATCTGGCATACATTGAAGGAAATAATCTTAAAACAACAGTCAATACAGATACAACATAAAAGTACTATGTCAGAACTTCCTGCGATGTTGGCTTTTGTATAATTGAGATGACGAAGGCTTTCTTTCTTGTTACCCCAAACACTACCAACCCTTTTGTAAACCCTTTGAGCCGGTTACCTTTCTTTGGCTACCCTCTTTGGAATCCAAACCAAATAAAAAAAAAAAAAAACAAAACAAAACAAAGTACCTGAACTACGTTCTGACTTGATTCCGAAAGGATACGTAGGCAACCTCTCCTTGAGGTTAAGTCACACCAAAACAAAAATCCCAATTTCCCCAAATATTGAAACTGGGGCAGATGATATGACGGTTCAGTTTAGATCCGTCAAGATGGTTCCAGAGTTGTAATTCCATTCAATTTCCTTTTTACCCAAAAACCTTGTTCAAGTCCTTCGGATCAATTGGCAAAAGCAAGGAAGTGAAAATGTCATTGACGGAAATCTGACACAGCATGAATTGAGAGAAACAAAATGAGAAAGTCTTATCGGTGAAAACCTTCGGGCACCATAAGGCGTGGCAGTTGGAGAAGCTAAAAATGAGAGAGTCCGTTTAGTGAAAACTCGCAAAGAGCACTATCAGGCGACATTGAGAAGAGAAATGAGAGGGATCGATTGGCGAAAACCCGCAAAGGGCGCCACCGACCAAAAAGAAGACATCCCTTCACTAAAAGAATTTTGGCAAAGTTCCCTGGTTTTGAAATTGCGAATCAATGGGTTCATAAGAAGTTGGAAAGTTTATGTGGGTCAGGCGTCCAGTCCAAGAAGCATGTCATGTTTATTTGGAGTCAGCATGCATCCCAGATAAGTCCTTCTTTTCCCCGAAAGGGACGCTTCTCTTTAAATTCATTTTTTTGTTTTTTTGTATAGTTATTCTTTGAACCCCTTTCGGTTTAATTTTAATTCTGAAACTATTACAAAGAAAGGCGGTAGGACCGGTTTTACAAGACTCTGTCTGGTAAAAAAAAAAAAAAAAAGAGTTGAAGAAAGATACCCAGCCTCAGTGGTGTATTGATCCAATCCCAACTGATCATGATGGTCAATCACTTCCGAAGGAACGGATGTTAGGAAGAAAATGGAAATCAAAGGCTAAGGTCTTAGAAGAAACGGAATGAAGCAGAAGGACAGAACCCACACAGAAAATCCTCGTGGAATCCCGAGGATGAACCCGATCAGTTTGAAAAGAAGTCACCCCCAAAGACAATTGGTAGCAAAGTTCTCAATGGAAATGGGGCAACGATCAAGCAATGAAGATAATAAAGGCCACAAAGTCAACTACTTTTTCAACTGATAAAATGTTCTTTGTTGAAAACAGGTCTGTTTAATTGTGCAAGAAGAAGGTACAACTCAAAGAAGTGAAGTACGCAAGCATTGAAATGGCTTTGGAACAAGGAAAACACATAAAAAGGGAAGTTTCTTTTTAGAGCTTTATCTTATGCATTTGTTGATGGTCAAAAAGAAAACATAAAAGAAGGCCCAAAAGGAAGAATAAAAGAAAAGAAAATGAAAACTCAAAAAAAAGGGGAGAATCAAATCATATTAGTCCAATATCTGTTTGGACCCCGGTCAGAAAAACCGAGGGTCTTTCCGGCCAGAAAGCCGTGAAACTTTTATCCATGGTCAGAAAATCGAGGATCTCCCAGTCAGAAAACTGCGGAGCCATTTACTTTAACCCCGATCAAAAAACCGAGGGTCTGACGGCCAAAAAACCGTTAGACATTGTTTGAATTATGGCCAGAAAGCCGTGAAACGTTTATCCCGGTCCAGAAAACCGAGGCTCTCCCGGTCGAAAGCTGTGGAGCCATTTACTTTAACCCGACCAAAAAACCGAGGGTCGACGGCCAAAAAATCGCTAGACATTGTTTGAATTCCGGCCAGAAAGCCGTGAAACTTTATCCCCGGTCAGAAAACCGAGGATCTCCCAGTCAAAAAACTGCGGAGCCATTTATTTTACCCCGGCCAAAAAACCGAGGGTCCGACGGCCAAAAAACCGTTAGACATTGTTTGAATTCCGGCCAGAAAGCCGTGAAACTTTTATCCCCGGTCAGAAAACGAGGATCTCCCAGTCAGAAAACTGCGGAGCCATTTACTTTAACCCCGGCCAAAAAACCGAGGGTCTGACGGCCAAAAAACCGTTAGACATTGTTTGAATTCCGGCCAGAAAGCCGTTAAACTTTTATCCCTAGTTAGAAAACCAAGGATCTCCCAGTCAGAAAACTGCGGAGCCATTTACTTTTACCCCGGCCAAAAAATCGTTAGACATTGTTTGAATTCCGGCCAGAAAGCCGTGAAACTTTTATCCCCGGTAAAAAAATCGAGGATCTCCTAGTCAGAAAACTGCGGAGCCATTTACTTTACCCCGGCCAAAAAACCGAGGGTCTGGCGGCCAAAAACCCGTTAGACATTATTTGAATTCCGGCCGAAAGCCGTGAACTTTTATCCCGGTCGAAAACCGAGGATCTCCCGGTCAGAAAACTGCGAGCCATTTACTTTTACCCGGCCAAAAAACCGAGGGTCCGGCGGCCAAAAAACCGTTAGACATTGTTTGGATTCCGGCCAGAAAGCCGTGAAACTTTTATCCCCGGTCACAAAACCGAGGATCTCCCCAGTCAGAAAACTGCGGAGCCATTTACTTTAACCCCGGCCAAAAAGCCGAGGGTCTGACGGCGAAAACACCGTCAGACATTGTTTGAATTCCGGCCAGAAAGCCGTGAAACTCTTATCCCCGGTCAAAAACCGAGGATCTCCCAGCCAGAAAACTGCGGAGCCATTTGCTTTTACCCCGGCCAAAAAACCGAGGGTCTTGCTGCCAAAAAACCGTTAGACATTGTTTAAATTCCGGCCAGAAAGCCGTGAAACTCTTCTGCAAAATCCCGGCCAGAAAGCCGTGGAACATTTATTTGTGAAACTATGATTTTCTTAACCAATACCAAAGAGTCTTTTTAATCACTTTCTGTGTCACAACTAACTCACGAAATTTTCCTAGCAAAAACTGGTGCAGAAATATTTCGTTCGTTTGTTTGTTTTGTTGTCTAAATAGGTTTGACCTCGGGACGCAAGGATCGAGATAACCTACGAATGGAATATCAATCCAGAATAAAGAAAAGAAGAAAAGAACCAAAAGAAAAGAGTTCCAACGTTGGAGTATACAAAAGCGCGGATTGCTCAGAAGCTGATTGAAGTAACAAGCTCCGCCAACTCCGTTTCACTCAATGTTACAGAAATAAACAAGCACGTACAGCTTGTTGAGCATCAAGATTCAAATCGAGGTCTACAGCAAATCGGCTAAGATTCAAGATCAAGTTTTCAAGAGAATCATAGATAGGAATCTTGTAACTCATAGTTTGATAGCAGAACTAGTTCAACTTTAATTTCTTTTTTTTGGTGTAATAAGGAGGTCAGTAAGCAGTAAGCAGCAACAGCAGCAACGATAGCAATAGTAACAGCAAAGTGTCAGTCCACGGTAGTCCCAGCTACCAAAAACTTCCCGAACTACATTGACCTGATTCCTGTTTAGCCCAGGATATGTAGGAGACCTTCTGAAGCAAAGGTTCGGTCAAACTTTTTTAAAAAAAAATGCTTCATACGGAGTGCTCAGACGGGCAAAAATCGCTCGTATTTGCTCATAATCTTTGCACGAAAAAACTCTTCGAGTTTACACGCAAAGAGGGGCAGCTGTGAGCATGTGATTTTTGCCCTACATGTGAATTACTCCCAAAAAAATTCAAAATAAAATCATTTCTTGTATCGTTGTAATATCTGTGGATTTCTATGTTAATTTTTCTCATTATTTGTATTTTTTATGTGTGCATGTCTATTTATTTAAATTAAAAATACAAAAATGCTTGCATTTGCATATAAAATTCATGTTTGTAATTTAGAGTAATTAAGTATGTTTTACGAAAAGAAAAAAAAATAACAAAAATATATATCTTTCGCATTTTTACCATTTATTGTCCAAATGTGTGATTTTAATTTATTTTTGGTATTTAACTATGCTTGTTTAATTGTTATTGGCGGCTAATTAATACATTTGATAAGTTAATTTTGTTTTGTAATTTAGGATTGTTAAATTTAGTTTGTAATGATTTAAGAAAATAAATCAAAAAATGAAAGAAAATCGGATTGGGCCATTTTGGAATTAAGATTAGGCCCAAAGCACAATTACCCTTCAGCCTACCCGTTTGATAACCCGCCCGGATCCGCCCATTACTCTTTTAAATCTGAACCGTTGGATTTTGGTGATCCAACGGCCAAGATTGAATCCATAATTTAACTATGCCAAAAACCCCCAAACCCCCCAAACCCTAATCCAATTACTTCCTCTTCCATTTCTTCATAGACGCCGCCGCCCCCACCGTATCTCGCCCCACCGGAAATCGCCTCACGGCGATTCCGGTGGTCCAAACCATGCCATTTTAACACCACAAAGCCTCCATCACGCCCTGAACCCAAATCCACAAACCCCTTGGCTCGAATCTAACTACATCTTCTCGAATCTTCAATCAAAGATTCGAGCCCAAGACTAACTTACACCAATTGCCCCAAAATTGACACCATACCGCCGCCAGACCTTCTCCTCCACAAATCCATCCCCCGTTTTACTCGAATCCCACCAGAAATTATCGAGCCCCAAATCGGGACTCCAAGAACCCTAAAATCCAAATTTGGGCCGCCGGGTTAGATTTAAAGGGAATTGGGATTAGAATAGACTTTAGTTGAGATGTTTTTAGTTGAAAACATTTCAATTAAGGTCCATTTGATTCCCAAAGTCCAAATTTAAGTCAAAACCGAGATTTCATTCCAAGGCCGCCGATTTTCGATTTCTTTTGAGGTAATGTTCTTTTTTTCGCTTATTTCAATTTGTTTTCGTATTTGTTTAGTTTTAGCTTAATTGAATTCTTCTCTATTTTTGTTCGGCCGTCCCTATTTTTCATTTCTTCTCAAAGACCTTTTTATTTGGCCGATTCTAATTCTGTTCGTCCATTGAATTGCGTATGTTGTAAAGTAAGTATTCGCGTCGATTAGCGTCGTCGAATAGTTAGCTTCGTATTTCTTTTTTCCGTCTTTGGCCGAGAATGATGAATCACTATTTTATCGATTTGTTTGTTGTCGATTATACATGTTGTAATCGATTAAATGTCGTCGATTAATTCTGTGGGTTCGTTTTGTTAGAACACTGGACCATGATTAGCTGTTTAACTGACTGTTAATGTCGCTGTTGGTTTATAGCTATCGAATTATAGTTGTTAACTATCTGTGACTTCACTGGTGATTCATAGTTGTTTGTTTGTTAGCTGTAACTGTTATGATTCTCTGTGGGTCTGAGTTTTTGGATTTCAGCTTAGGAAATGTTGGATTGGATATAGCTGCAATAAGGTTTTAGAAAATTAACATCTAGAATTCAAAAGAAAGGTGTAGTGCACATGGGCTAGGGAATAACATAGGCTGGAAAGTCAGAGAATATCAGGGCCAAAGTACGTTTTCTTCTAGTCTGTTAAGTGCTTGATTGTAGAATCAGAGAACACATGGGGAAAACTGATAAAGGGTTAAAAGTAATGCACATGGGAGGATTTAAACAGGCTGGAAAGGTTGAACCATGGTTCTGAAAAGGATAGCTGTTTGGCTACAAAAACAGAGAAGGCACACACTCACAGGGACACACACAGAGACAGATTCATACTGGCAGAACACTAGAAACACATTGAGAACTAGCAGAATAGAGGAAAAACACAGTTTTAGAGATACACATACAGAAAACAAACATACAGAGAGAAATACATACTGGCGGGATAGAGAGATATTGGAAGCAATAGGAAATTCTAAAAAACAGGGAGAGTTTCTTAGGAAAATAGAATCAGAAGGAGAAAAAGATAGGAGGGGAGGGAGAGTGAGGTCTTTTTTTTGGTGATCAAAACTAGCACTAGTCTGCTACTGTTTGGGAAAAGCTTCAGGCTTCTTCTCTTTAAGTGTTTGAATACGAGAAGGCTATTGTTCTACTACTTTTAGTTCCTTCTGTTTCTGCCTGTGACTGCATTTGATAATCATGGGGTGTAAAAAATTGGTTTTTCTAAGTTTGCTATGGGTGGTCTGCTACTATTCCATTATTTGTTACCGGTTGCTGTTGTTTATTGTTGGCTGTTGTATGCTGCTGCTGTTCCGCTGATCTTCCTCTTCTTTGGCTTCCTATACCAGGTACAAGTGTAAACTCCCGATAACATATGCTTGAATGGATTTAATCAAATGGAGAAGGCTTCTAAATTTGTTGTTGAATGACCCCATTTCCCTTTGCTTCATTCGCATATTAGTTGATGTTTTAGCTCATTTAAAGTTAGAAAGGCATAGTGTTGTAATAGGTTAATTCATATAACTTGAACCACATCATGTACATGTATTAAACAAAGTTTCATATGCTATTTAACATTACTTTAACAATTTTAAACTCATAGCCTTACATGGTTGAATCTTATTTAGCCAATTTAAAATTCACTTCAGTTTCATGTTCGTTTCCTTATATGTGTTTGTGTATGTTTCCAGTGTGTATGTGAGAATCAACCCAAATTAAAAAAAATAAATAATAAAATACAATGCAAAGTTGTATAAACTCAGCTAGTCTACATATTATTGGGCCATTTTTAATACATAGAAACTACATGATTGGGCCTTTAGTTAAATGTATTCATTTCGAAATAATTTTGGCATGCCGTCTTATATAAATTGCGTAGCCTTCACTCAATTAATGCTATATCGGTTTCGGAATTAAAGGTGTGTCATTAACAAAATACATGACCCTTGATAAAACTCATAATTTAAATCTAACAGATTGATAAACACTCATAGCTTTGCTTTACGACCAATTTAGGTTAACATTACGATTATGTAGACACTCTCGTAATTCAATTCTTTAAAATGCGAGTAATTCAAGCAACTAAAAGTGGTTAAAAGTTAAAATTTTCACATAAGTTAAAACATGTTATAAAATCAGATGAATAAGCCAAATATGATAATTAAGCGAACGTGCTAGAACCACGGGATCCGGGGGTGCCTAACACCTTCCCTCGGGTCAACAGAATTCCTTACTTAGAATTTCTGGTTCGCAGACTTCATTTGGAAAGTCGTAAATTTCCTCGATTCGGGATTTAAATAAATCGGTGACTTGGAACACCTTAATTTATTCCAAGTGGCGACTCTAAAATAAATAGAATAATCATGTTTTGAATATTGTCACTTAAATTGAAAAAACTCCCTTGCGCATCTACCCTCCGGAGTAGGGGGCGCGCCAAAAGGAGGTGTGACATGTGCAAAAGTGGTCCTATTTGATTTGAAGATCCTACTACTAGTCTTTTCTAACTGGTTTATTGTGTTGTTATCAGGAACACGTGCCTCTTTCAAAATATTCATTATGGTCCCGCTATGTTCATCTAATTGTGTCAATAGAGTTAATATTAGATGGAGTTTTCCTTAATTGTTCAACAATGGAATAGTCTTGTACCTTCAGTTTTTCAAGAAACTCTTCAACCTCCTTCTCGATCACTAATTTCCTTACTGGCATTTGGCTACCCTTGAATAGCTTGGCCTTCCATAGTTCTTTGGAGGTAAGACCACCCCAGAAATGATTTGATCCTCTGATCTCAACAAATTCTTCCTCCACTTCTTTTCCTTTGTGTTCCATTATTGTTTGTTTGCAGCTCACCGTGATATCCTTTTTCTCAGCCGCTGGCAACTGAGTCATTAATTTAATAGCAACAGGGGTAACGGGAGACCATTTCACAACTACAACAGGCTTGCTTGGCATCCTTTAATACCACAACCTTTGGCTTTTTTTGACTTTCCCCGACACCATTCAAAGACCCTTTTGCAAACATCACACCTTTTCTAGATACTTCATCTTGTTCGACAATCTTAGTGGGTTTTTCAATTTTAATGGGGGCCTGAAATAAGGAGTGCACCAGTATGGATCCGAGGACTTGAATATTTGTTTTGCACCATAGTTTAGGGCATCAGGAACTTTGAGCAAGGTTCCACTAGAAGATAGAAGGGATGTTGGCATGTTGAGGAACATGGTAATTATGGCAAGGGGTAAAGCCTTGTGCATATTGGAAGGAGAGTCCAACAACATTGGGAATCTGGGATTGTAATGGTAGTGGGATGGAATCATGACTTTCAATGTAGTTGGTGAGGAATGAGGGTAGAGGGTTCCCACTAATCCATGCCTGGTACATCCCCGCTATTTGGCGTTTCATCCTTTGGGCCTCTTCTTTCTACTCAAATTCCGATTTGACAGCACCTATGTTCGTCCCCTTACTAGTTATGGCTGTCTTGCTGTTTGACCCAGTATGAATGGATGACTTCCTCGAATGACACAAACTAACCACCTGCCTGGATTTAATATAACCAAATAAAACCATCACGTTAGCGTTATAGAATTTAACATAAGATAATCTCATTTTATGTGCCTAGCCGCAGTTATCGGTTCTAAGATGACTTTGAAGGTATAATGGTTAGTTGGCATCATCCCGATTCGTTAATATCAACCTCTCTTTTCTTTTTATTCCTCACACTTCTTAGCTCGCTCATTTTTTTCCCTTTTTTCTTTCTGATTATTGATCTTTTTCTTCCTTCTTATTTCTTACCTCTCATAATTTCACCAACTTTTTTTTCTTTTTCTCTCTCTTTTATTCTTGATTTTTCTTTTTCCTTCCTTTCTTTTAATACAAAAAAATGATTCGATCGAACCCTATATAGGTTTCCTACGTATCATGACCCCGTATGAATTAGATCTTTATGTAGTTCTGGAAGATCAAGAACAAACTGATATTTGTTCTTTTTCTTTAAAAACTACTCTAATAAGAAAAGAGAAATAAACGAACCAAATCCTTTTTTTTTGTTAAATTTTGAAACAGTTGTTGGATTTCAATTTTGATTGCCTAAAGAAAAAATTCTAATGACAAACAAAATATAAAGTATTTTTATTTTCTGTGTACAATATCCTAAGGTTCTAATGAAAATAAAAAGATTTTTTTTTCATTTTTCACTAATTTTCCAAAGAAACACCTCAAAAAAAAATCTTTTTGGATTTTGGAATTAATACCTTAAAGAAGGCTTTTAAAGAAGTACTAAAAGAAAATTCTCTTTTTTGAATTTTGGTCCTAATATACTAAAGAAAACATAAAAACAATTTATTTTAAATCCTAGACATTAATTGCCTAAAGGAAAAACAACCTCAATTTTTTTAATTCTAGAATTAGTACTCTAAAGAAAAGTTATAACGGAAAAAAAAATGCAACATTGTTTTTTAGATTTTTGAGTTAGCACATTTTTTCAAATATAAAGCAGAAAATACAATAACAAAGACTTGGCATTGTTGTACAAAACTAGAAAGTAAAATATGACATAAAACGAAGAACATACTCAAAACATAAAAGTAAAACAAATCTCCTTAAGCAACTCCTCAATGGAGTGATCCTAGGATATCTGTAACGCTCATACTTTGGTAAGTATCTCCACACCAATATGAAAAAACTTAAACCAACACTAGGTGAGATAATGTGACGACCCAAAGGGTCATCACTTGTTTTATTAATCATTTCAAGCTTCTGAGGCCTTGAAAACCTTATTTATAGTTGGAAAATTTTTATGTTGAAATATATGAAATATGTGAAAAATTTGAAGAAATTTAATATTAATATTGATATGGTTGACTTTGATCAACATTTTTGGTAAACGAACCCGGACCCGTGATTTGACGGTCTCAGAAAATCCGTAGAAAAAATATGGAACTCGGGCGTATGTCTGGAATTTCAATTCGAGGTCTAGAACCCCCGTAAAAGAATTTTTCTGTTAAATTATTTTCTGAAAATGTTTAAGGAAAATAAAACTAAAATTTGATTAAAAAGAAATGGTATCGGGCTCGTATTTTTGTTTCGACACTCGGTACAGGTCATATATATTGGTTAAGCGCTTCCTGTAAAGTTTGGTTTAAAACGGACTTCGTTTGACGTGTTTCGGCCTTAAATTGGAAATTTTGAAAGTTATGAAAATTTTGAAAGAATTCTTGAATTTTAATGCTCAATTCATTGATTTTGATGTTATTTTGGCGATTTGATCGCGCGAGCAACTTCGTATGATGTTTTTGAGTCAGTGTACATGATTGGTTTGAATCCCCGAGGGCTCGGGTGAGTTTTAGATAAGCATCGGGATGATTTTGAACTTAGGAAAATTGCAGAAAATCTGCAGCAGTCAATCCTTCATCGCGTTCGCGTCCTGTTGATCGCGTTCGTGATGACCAACTTGATTCCTTCATCGCGATCTTGGAAAGCTCCTCACGATTGTGTAGTATAAAAATTGAAGCCAGCCTTTTCTCTACGCGTTCGCGTGGCTGAGCCCGCGTTCGCGTAGGACAAATTTTGAAGCCCAGTAATTTTCTCTTCGCGTTCGCGACTCGCCCTATGCGAACGCGATACATGTCATTTTTCCTTCATCGCGAACGCAACCGGGGTGTCGCGAACGCGATGAACAAATTGATGCCCAGCGAATTAAATCCCAAAACAGAACAGAATCGAGATTTTTCGTCCCATTTCACAAACTCTCTCTTCTCCACAGCTTCTTGGGCGATTGTTGAGCAATTCTTCATCAAACTTCTCGGGTAAGTGATTCTTGACTCGTTTTCTTCATTTTCCATCAATATTATTTGAATTCCTAAGCCTAAATATGTGTAAATTGGTAGAGAAATTATAGAAATGAGTATAGTTAGGGTTTTCAAAGAATTTGCAATCTAGACCTCATTTTGGGGTCGAACTAAAGAACAAATTATATATTTGAACTCGTGGATGATTGGGTGAATTTATTTTGGTTCGAAACTCGAGTTTCGATCATGTGGGCCCGGGGTCAATTTTTACTATTCCGGGCAGAATGTTGTAAAAATTATATTTAACCATATGAACTAATTTGTTAAGTAGAAATGATGATATTAAATCAATTGTGTATAGATACGATTGGATTGTAGCCAAATTTGAAAGAAAAAGGAATTGCTAAAAATTGAATTGTTCGTAAACATTCGAGGTATGTGTTTGTTCTATCTTAGATTGAGGGAATAGGAATTGAGTTATGTCTGAATTGTTATATGTGGAGTCCGACGTTTTCAAGACACAATTCCGGTCGTGATGGCGCCCAACACTAAAGCTAGGCCAGCCAGACCGACAGACTATTTTCACAATCAAATATTAGTCCCAAATGGACCACCCAAGAAGAATATACGAGTCAAAAGAAGCTGCAATAATAATAATATGAATAAATACTGAGAAGTGCAAAAACGAACTAACACTCCCAAAGATCTGGGGTCACAAGTCTAGAGCCTCTAAACAAAACCGAATAGTAATAGAGAATACTGAATGAAATACTCAAATCTGAAACATATAATAGTAATTGAATGGAATGAGAAGCTAGGTTCTGCGAACGTCAAGCAGCTACCTCAACAACTCTGATACTCTGGAAACGAGACTGCTCAACTAATCTCTGGTAAAACTGAATCCGCACACAAAGGTGCAAGGAGTAGGGGTGAGTATTAAGTACTCAGTGAGTAAAAAACATATAAAATAGCTGAAAATAAGAAATCCACAGAATACCACAGAGTAAAGCTAAACTACAGTCCGATTCCTCCTACGAACTAGCAAAAATAGTACATCACAATTATCACAGATAATTCAACAGAAAAAGATGCAATGCAATGCACATGACCGCTACGGTGTGTAGCTCGATCCATTTAACGTCGACGGCGCTCACTAGGGTGTGTACAGACTCCGGAGGGGCTTCTACAGCCAAAGCACAATAATACTGTGGCGTGCAGCCCGATACTCATATCAACTGCTGCGGCGTGCAACCCGATCCATCCTCAGTTTACAACATGCATATGAGTCACACAACAGTTCAAATTATTTACTTCCAGGTTCCAATTCATTAATTATGAAAAATACTTTAATTCTTATTTAATTTCCAATAACATGCGACTTAGCATTTCAATGTGGTGATTTCAAACCAGGACTGAGATCAGTGACTAAGCAAATAGAGCTATCACATATACAACTATCCCCTAGGGATACTACAGGTCGGTACAAGACCCCAAATATAGCTTACAACCCACAAATATATCAAACACAGTGTGTTTCAACCACATATATCATGTTATTCTTATTCGGGATGGACTAAGTCTCAATTCCCAGTCATAATTAATCCTGCACCTGCCATGGGGTGCGAGCCACGCCCTACTAGTGTCACAATATGCTAAGCCGGGGTTTCGAACCCTCAATCTACCATATACACTAACTACTCACCTCTAGCCGGCCGTGGACTCGTCCGCGATGCCTTTTCCTTTTGAATTTGCCGCCTCGTGCGTTGAATCTAGTTAAACCACAGCAATTATATCAAATATGGGTCAAAGAAACATAACCCAATTTAATTTACACGAAATACGCAATAATGCACCAAGTTGATAAAACTCGGACCCTGGGCCCGCTTCTCGAAAAATTCTGAAATTCATACCAACGGATTCCTCGTCTCACCATGAGTCCGTGCATATAAAATTTTTCAAAATTGGAGTTCGAATTGCTTTTCAAAAGTCAACATTTCGTTTTCATAACCTAGGCCCTAATTCTTCACAATTTCTACCCAAATTCATGAGTTTTGATGTTAATTCTACCATATAATCGTATTTTTGAGTCAAGAAACTTACCTCCGATGTTTCCGCGATGAAAACCTCTTACTTCTCATCCAAATGCTCTCCAAAAGGTTCAATTTTTATGATAAAACTGGTTTTGTTCGCCAAGGTTCTGTTATTAAATCCTTCTGTCAGGCCTATAATTTGCCTTATGCGATCGCAGCATCCTGTCTGCGATCGCGATACACAAAATTCCCCAAGCTCTGATTTTCCTAACGCGATCGCAGAACCCTGCATGCGATCGCAGAGAACCCAGTCACTCTTCTAAGCGATCGCAGGGCAACTCACGCGATCGCAGTGAACTACCTTCTTCTCCTACGCGATCGCAAAGAACACTACGCGATCGCAGTGTATAACTCCACAGGCCTATGCAATCGCAGGCCTATTCACGCGATTGCATAGAGGAACTTTTGGGTGCCCATTTCCTCTTCTACGCGATCGCAGCCCCAGGCTCTCGATCGTAGTGAAGAAATTCACTGTTAGTTTCTGCTGCAGTTCCTGCTGCATTTTTCTAACTAAAAATCCCCTTTGGGTATTCGAAAACATCCCGAGACCCCCAGGAACCCAACCAAAAGAGCAACTACATCACATTACCTCATTCAAACTTGCTCGTAACATAAAAACACCATCGTAAACATCAAAATCACTATTTTCACACGGATTCAAGCCTAAGTTTCTTTAAAACTTCCGAAACTAACATTCGATCCAAAACCTGACCTAAACACCTCCGAATGTCCTGAAATTTTGCACGCATATCCAAATCACCTAACGGAGCTACTGCAACTCCCATAATTTCATTCCGAGCCCCGGATCAAAATCTTACCTACTGTTCGGATTTCATCAAAATTCAACCTTAGCCAATTCAAGCCTAAAACTACACCGTACCTTCGAATTCGATTCCGATTGCTCTCCTAAGTCATAAATGATTCCTAGAAACTAGTCGAATCATCAGAATTCAATTCCGAGATGTCTAACTCATCGGTCAACATTCAGTTAACTTTTCCAAACTATCCTTTTCATAAAAAGGTTTATGACCTCATTTCTATCTAAATTTCTTCCGGTTTGCTTCTAACTTTCCGAACACATATAAATTAGCATATTGAAGTGTTAAATGAAGAAAACGGGACGATAAATCCCGTAACGACAAGACGGGTCGTTACATTCTCCCCAACTTAAACAAACGCTCGTCTGCGAGCGGCTTAAGAAACATATATGGAGTCTCAAATAAGTGTGGATATCTGCTCCGCATCTCCTGTTCGGTCTCCCAAGTTTCTTCCTCCACAGGACGACCTCTCTGCTGCACTTTCACTGAAGCTATGTCCTTGGATCTCAGCTTACAAACCTGTCGGCCCAAAATGGATACCGACTCCACATCATAGGTCAAGTCCTCATCCAACTGTATCGTGCTGAAGTCTAACACATGTGACGGGTCTCCAACATACTTCCAGAGCATAGATACATGGAACATCAGGTGAACTCCCGACAAGCTGGGTGGCAAAGCAAGCATATAGGCTACCTCCTCAACTTTCCTAAACACCTCAAAAGGTCCAATGAACCTTAGGCTCAACTTTCCTCTCTTTCCAAACCTCATAACGCCCTTCATAGGCGAAACCTTCAGCAACACCTTCTCACCTACTGAATAAGAAACATCCCGGACCTTCCCGTCCGCATAACTCTTCTGACTCGACTGAGCTGTGCGAAGTCTCTCCTGAATCACCTTCACCTTGTCTAAGGAATCCTGAGCTAACTCTGTCCCCAACAATCTATCCTCGCTAGGCTCAAACCAACCGACATGAGATCTACACCGCCTCCCATATAAATCTTCATACAGTGCCATTTGAATGCTGGAATGATAGCTATTATTATAAGCGAACTGTGCAAGGGTCAAGTAATTAGCCCATAAACCACCAAAATCAATGACACAAGCACACAACATGTCCTCCAGTATCTGAATAGTATGCTCGGACTGCCCATCCGTCTGTGGATGAAATGCTGTGCTCAGCTCTACCTGTGAACCCAACTCTCGCTGAAATATCCCCCAGAACTGAAAAGTGAACTGGGTACCTCTGTCTGATATGATAGAAATGGGAACTCCATGCAATCTCACAATCCCGCCGATGAATATCTCTGCCAACCGCTCCGAGGAGTAAGTAGTACATACTGGAATGAAGTGAGCTGACTTGGTCAGCCTATCCACAACCACCCAAACTGAATCAAACTTCCTCGCTGTCTGAGGGAGCTCGCTAACAAAGTCCTTAGTGATCGTTTCCCACTTCCACTCGAAAATATCAATACGCCGGAACATGCCGCCAAGCCTCTAATGCTTATACTTTACCTGCTGACAGTTTAGGCACCGTGCCACATAATTCACAATATCTTTCTTCATCTTTCTCCACCAGTAATGCTGCCTCAAATCCTGATACATCTTTGCGGCACCTGGATGAATAGAATACCGTGAGCTGTGCGCCTCCTCCAATATCAACTAACGCAGGCCATCAACATTGGGCACGTAAACCTGGCCCTGCATCCGTAACACACCATCACTATCAATAGTGACATAACTAGCGTCATCATGCTGAACTCTGTCCTTAAGGAAAAGTAAGTGTGGATCATCATAATGGCACTCTCAAATACAGTCATATAAAGAAGACCGAGCTACCACGCAAGCCATTACCCGACTGGGCTCAGAAATATCCAGCCTCACCATTTGATTAGCTAACGCCTAAACATCAACTACAAGGGGTCTCTCCTCAACTGGAATGTACACCAAGCTACCCATACTAATAGTCTTCCGGCTTAAAGCATCGGCCACTACATTGGCCTTCCCGGGATGGTACAAAATGGTAATATCATAGTCTTTAAGCAACTCGAGCCATATTCGCTGCCTTAAATTGAGATCTTTCTGCTTAAACAAATGTTGAAGGCTGCGGTGGTTTGTATATACATCACAAGATACACCATACAAGTAATGCCTCCAAATTTTCAAGGCATGAACAATAGCAGCTAACTCTAAGTCGTGAACATGGTAGTTCTTCTTATGGGGCTTTAGCTGACGAGAAGAATATACAATAACTCTACCCTCCTACATCAATACACAACCGATCCCATCTCTCGAAGCATCACAATACACCATATAAGACCCTGAAGCTGATGGCAACACTAATGCTGGAGCTATGGTCAAAGCTGTCTTGAGCTTCAAAAAGCTCTCCTCTCACTCATCCGACCACACGAATGGTGCACCCTTCTGAGTAAACTTAGTCAAAGAAGAAGCAATGGATGAAAATCCCTGAACAAACCGGCGATAATATCCCGCCAAGCCAAGAAAACTCTTGATCTCTGTAGCTGAGGACGGTCTAGGACAATTCTGCACCGCCTCGACCTTCTGTGGGTCAACCCGAATACCATCACTGGACACTACATGTCCCAAAAAGGTCACAGTATCAAGCCAGAACTCACACTTAGAGAATTTTGCATAAAGCTTTTCTTCTCTCAACCTCTGCAATACCACCCTCGAGTGTTGTGCGTGCTCCTCCTGACTGCGTGAATACACCAGGATATCATCAATAAACACGATCACGAAAGAATCAAGGTACGGCCGAAATACACTATTCATCAAGTGAATGAATGTAGCTGGGGCATTGGTCAGCCTGAAAGACATCACCAGAAATTCATAGTGCCCATATCTCGTTCTGAACGCTGTTTTCATAATGTCTGAATCCCTAATCTTCAGCTGGTGATAACCCGACCGAAGGTCAATCTTAGAAAATACACTTGCTCCTTGGAGCTGATCAAACAAGTCCTCAATACGAGGCAATTTGTACTTATTCTTCACTGTCACCTTGTTCAACTGCCTGTAATCAATGCACATTCTCATTGTGCCATCTTTCTTCTTCATGAATAATACCGGTGCACCCTAGGGTGACACACTCGGATGTATGAACCCCTTATTTAAGAGTTCCTGAAGCTGTTCTTTCAGTTCTTTTAACTCAGCTGGTGCCATGCGATAGGGAGGATTAGAAATGGGCTGAGTGCCCGATACCAAGTCAATACCAAAATCAATATCCCTGTCAGGCGGCATGCCCGGCAGGTCTGCTGGGAATACATCTGGGAAATCCCTCACAACGGGGACCGAATCAAGACTGGGTGTGTCAGCCTCAACCTTTCTAATGAAGGCCAAATAAGATAAACAACCCTTCCCAATCATTCGTTGGGCTTTTATATATGAAATCTCCCTATCGAATACATAGTCAGTCACGCCACGCCACTCGATCCTTGGATTACCTGGAATAGCTAGTGTGACTGTCTTGGAATGACAGTCCAGAATCGCATGGTAAGGAGATAACCAATCCATGCCTAGAATCACATCGAAATCCACCATGCCCAATAGTAATAAGTCAACTTGGGTCTCCAGACCCCCAATATTAATAAGACATGATCGATATACCTGATCCACAATAACTGTATCACCCACCGGGGTAGACACATGCATAGGGCAAGGCAAGAATACCACGGGTCATAGCCAAATGATGCGTAAAATATGAAGAAACATAGGAATAGGTGGATCCGAGATCAAATAAGACAGAAGCATCCCTGTGGCAGACTGAGATAATACCTGAAATGACTGCATCTGATGCACTAGCGTCCTTCCTATCCGGAAGAGCATAGAAACGAGCCTGGCCTCCGCCAGTATGATCCTCACCCCTAGGGAGACCTCTGGCTACCTGGCCACCACTCCTAGCTAACTGTGTTGGTGCCGAAGAAAAAGGAGTGAAAGACGAGGGCTGGTCCCTCTACTGAGACCACATACGAAGCTACTGAGGACACTCTGTCCTGATATGGCCAAACTCGCCACACTCAAAGCAACGGCCTGAAGCTGGAGGAAGGGAGTGCTGAGGACCCCTCACTACAGATGAATCCTGAGCTGAAGAAGCAGGAGCAGAGCTCTGAGCTGGAAGGGCGCTCAATACTGGCTGACTCCACTGACGACCCTGATGGCCCTGACGACCACGGTCTGATGAAGCTCCACTAGACTCTGCATGTCCTGACTGAGGAGATCTGAAAGAACGACCCCTGCTATGCTGAGGCTGGCCCCTAGACAGAGCACCACTGTAACTACCAGTACCTTGAGGCCTCTTAGCCTCCTTCTCCTCACGCTCTCGGCGGTGATATGTCTTAATCTGATGAGCCGCATCAACCACCTCCTCAAAGGTAACTGCCGAAGCCCTCTCTCTAGTCATCAATATAAGGATAGGATAGATGAGACCATCTATAAATCTCCTGATCCTCTCCCGGTCCGTCGGACCATATGGCATGACGGGCTAGCTGTGTAAATCTTAACTTATACTGAGTTATCGACATATCCCCCTGCTTCAGCCACTCGAACTGACGACGCAGCTCCTCCCTCTGGGCTGAGACACATACTTCTCCAAAAATACCATGGAGAACTGATGCCAAGTGAGGGGCGCTGCCCTAGCGGGCCTACGATTCTCTCAAAATCCTCCCACCACTGGAATGCTGGTCCTGTGAACTGAAAGGTAGTGAAGGAAACACTGCTGGACTCCAGAATACCCGCAGTGCGAAGCATACGCTGACACTTATCCAAAAAACCCTAGGCGTCCTCACCCTCAGCACCACTGAATGCCGGAGGCTGTAGCCTCTCCAACCTCTCCAACCGACGCTGCTCATCATCAGGCAAATCTGGATCCACATGAGCTGGGGCTGGTGCAACAAGTTCAGCTGGCTGAGCTGGAGCTGCCTCAGGGGCCTGTAATCCCTGAACTATCGGCTCGAGTGTGCGAGCCACGGGGGTCTGATTCCCCCACGCCTGTGAAGAAGCCGCTGTAGTAGAGGTTGCAACCACCTGAGCTAAGCCAGTGCATATTGATAAAATCTGGGCGAAAGTCTCCTAAAGACCTGGTATCTCAATAGAAACTGCCGGTGCCTGAACTTGAGCTGCTGGGGTGCCTGCAGCTGGAACCTGGGCCACTGGCGCTGGAATCTGACCTTGAGTCTGGTCAGCTGGTGGGTCAGCAGGTGTTGGCACTGCTGCCCTACCTCTACTACGACCACGACCTCTGGGTGCCACTGGTGGTCGTCCGCCACGTCTGCTAGCACGTGTTCTCTCCATCTGCGAGAGAATAGAATATAGAAAAGTTTATCTACACGATAACACAAACAGCACGATATGAGTCCAAGAAAAGTGAAGTTTTTCCTAAAGTTCTGTAGCCTCCCAAGGATAGATACGAACATCTACGTACCGATCCGTGGAAGCCTACTAAACCGACTCATCGCTCGTGAGTCCTAGTAACCTAGGCTCTGATACCAACTTCTCACGACCCAATTCCGATCGTGATGGTGCCTAACACTAAAGCTAGGCCAGCCAGACCAACAGAGTATTTTCACAATCAAATATTAGTCCCAAATGGACCACCCAAGAAGAATATATGAGTCAAAAGAAACTCCAATAATAATAATATGAATAAATACTGAGAAGTGCGAAAACGAACTAACACTCCCAAAGATCTGGGGTCACAAGTCTAGAGCCTCTAAACAAAAATAGTAATAGAGAATACTGAATGAAATACTCAAATCTTAAACATATGATAGTAACTGAATGGAATGAGAAGCTAGGTTCTGCGAACGTCGCCAACTACCTCAACAACTCCAAATAACTCTGTAAAAGCTGGAGTGCTCGTCTATCTCTCCTGCGTACCTGAATCTGCACACAAAGGTGCAGGGAGTAGGGGTGAGTACTAAGTACTCAGTGAGTAATAAATATATATTAATAGCTGAAAGTAAGAAATCCATAGAATACCATAGAGTAAAGCTAAACTACAGTCCGATTCCTCCTACGAACTAGCAACAACAATACATCACAATTATCACAGATAATTCAACATATAAAGATGCAATGCAATGCACATGACCGCTACAGCATGTAGCCCGATCCATTTAACATCGACGACGCTTACTGGGGGTGTGTACAGACTCCGGAGGGGCTCCTACAGCCCAAGTGCAATAATACTGCGGCGTGCAGCCTGATCCACCCTCAGTCCACAACATGTCACACAACAGTTCAAATTATTTGCTTCCAGGTTCCAGTTCATTAATTTTGAAAAATACTTTAATTCTTATTTAATTTTCCAAGAACAGGTGACTTAGCATTTCAATGTGGTTATTTCAAACCAGGACTGAGATTAGTGACTAAGCAAATAGAGCTATCACATATATAACTATCCCTATGGATACTACAGGTCGGCACAAGGCCCCAAACATGGCTTACAGCCCACAAATATATCAAACACGGTGTGTTTCAACCACATATATCATGTTATTCTTATTCGGGATGGACTAAGTCTCAATCCCCAGTCACAATCAATCCCACACCTGCCACATGGTGCGAGCCACGCCCTACTAGCGTCACAATGTGCTAAGCTGGGGTTTCGAACTCTCAGGCAACGATATACACTAACTACTCATCTCTAGCCGGCCGTGAACTCGTTCGTGATGCCTTTTAATTTTGAATTTTCCGCCACGTCCATCGAATCTAGTCAAACCACATCAATTATATCAAATATGGGTCAAAGAAGCATAACCCAATTTAATTTACACGAAATACGCAATAATGCACCAAGTTGGTAAAACCTGGACCTCAGGCCCGCTTCTCGAAAAATTCCAAAATTCATACCAACAGATTCCTTGTCTCACCACGAGTCCGTGTATATAAAATTTATCGAAATCGGTGTTCGAATGGCCTTTCGAAAGTCAAAATTTCGTTTTCATAACCTAGGCCCTAATTCTTTATAATTTCTACCCAAATTCATGAGTTTTGATGTTAATTCTACCATATAATCGTGTTTTTGAGTCAAGAAACTTACCTCCGATGTTTCCCCTATGAAAACCTCTTACTTCTCATCCAAATGCTCTTCAAAACCTTCAGTTTTTATGATAAAACTAGTTTTGTTCGTGGAGGTACTGTTATTAAACCATTCTGTCAGGCCTATAATTTGCCTTATGCGATCGCAGCATCCTGTCTGCGATCGCGATGCACAAAATTCCCTAGGCCCGGATTTGCCTTACGCGATCACAGAACCCTACATGCGATCGCAGAGAACCCGGTCACTCGTCTACGCGATCGTAGGGCAACTCACGCGATCGCAGTGAACTACCTTCTTCTCCTACGTGATCACAAAGAACACTACGCGATCGCAGTGTATAACTCCACAGGCGTATGCAATCGCAGGCCTATTCACGCGATCGCATAGAGGAACTTTTGGCTGCCCATTTCCTCTTCAACGCAATCGCAGCCCCAGGCTCGCGATTGCAGTGAAGAAATTCACTATCAGTTTCTGCTGTAGTTCCTGCTGCATTTTTCTAACTAAAAGTCCCTGTTGGGCATCCGAAAACATCCCGAGACTCCCGAGACCCCAACAAAAAGCGCAAATACATCACATTCCCTCATTCAAACTTGCTCGTAACATAAAAATACAATCGTAAACATCAAAATTACCATTTTCACACAGATTCAAGCCTAAGTTTCTTTAAAACTTCCGAAACTAACATTGGATCCAAAACCCGATCTAAACACCTCCGAATGACCTGAAATTTTTCACGCATATCCAAATCACCTAACGGAGCTACTGCAACTCTTGGAATTTCATTCCGAGCCCTCGATCAAAATCTCACCTACCGTTCGGATTTTGCCAAAATTCAACCTTAGCCAATTCAAGCCTAAAAGTACACCGGACCTCCGAATTCGATTCCGATTGCTCTCCTAAGTCATAAATGATCCACCGAAACTAGTCGAATCATCATAATTCAATTCCGAGCTGTCTAACTCATTGGTCAACATTCGGTTGACTTTTCCAAACTATCCTTTTCATAAAGAGGTTTATGGCCTCATTTCTATCTAAGTTTCTTCCGATTTGCTTCTCAGTTTACGAACACATATAAATTAGCATATTGAAGTATTAAATGAAGAAAACGGGACGATAACTGCCGTAACAACGAGTCGGGTCGTTACAGACGTATAGGCATGATGACGAGTATCTACATGTTCGGGGCGACCATGACCGTAGGTCTAAAAATGGATTAAATTCTTATTAATCCTAAGTGATTATGTGAAGGGAAATTATTATTGGTTTTATAACGGTAAAATACATATAAATTGTTGATTAAGAATGATTGGTGTTACACCGATAAAGGAGATAAATGGTTGATTCATTATCATTTATTGGTTTTATACCGGTAAAATACATATAAATTGTTGATTAAGAGTTATTGGTGTTACAACGGTAACGGAGATAAATTCTTGATTCATTATCATTTATTGGTTTTATACCAGTAAAATACATATAAATCATTGATTAAGAGTTATTGGTGTTACACCGGTAATGGAGATATATTGTTGATTTATTATCATTTATTGATATTACACCGGTAACATAAATATTGTTGAAGTGAAGATTATTGGTTCAGAACCGGTAATACTTTTATACACTTACTGTTGATCAGAGATTATTGGTTTAATACCGGTAATATACATGGGGTCGGTTGTGCTGATACTACACTCTGCGCTCTTTTTGCGTAGATACAAGTTACAGACAGCAGCATCGGCAGTAGTACGATTGTGGATATTCCGACTACTGAGACTTCGAGGTAGCCTTGCAGGCATCCGCAAGACCCATTGTCTCCTCTATCTATGTATTTCATTCTGTTATCTCATGTATTCGAGATAAACAACTTATATTTCTTTCAGATGATTATGTATATTATTCTTAGATGTTCGTGAGTATTGTGACACCAGTCTTGGGTAGTGTATCATGTTTGGATTTTTTGTATCATATTTAGTAAAAGTTGCTAAGTCTTCCGCTAAGTTTAATTATTCCGCTGTAATTTACATGATTTCTATTTATAGTCTTAAGAAGAGAGTTATAACTAATGAGAATGTGAGCAACAATTGGCTTGCCTAGCTTCCACTAGTAGGCGCCATCATGACTCCCGATGGTGGGAAATCCGGGTCTTGATAGATAATAACACTCCCTATTAAACACATGTTAGACAAGGTTGCGATTATTTTTGTAAAATGACTTATTTAGCCAAAAGGTGGATACAAGTACAAAATTTGGCTAAGACCCGCAAAGCCAAGAACCTAAGATTTACTAGAAAGACCGGACCCTATGTGGGTTGCCTTGGTATCATGCTCCGAAAGACGAGAATCACGTATGCGTAGTTCAGGCAGATTGGATACAGGCATAAATTAAAAAAAGTAACTAACTTAGAGAAAATATATATTTTTTGTCTTTTCCTTGAAAATGATGAAACATGCAAAAAAATTTGAATTTTCTTTTCCCTTTTTTTTGAGTTTTGTTTTTTGATTTTTTTGAAAAATGATAAAAAGTGCAAAATCTTTTTTGAAATTTTCAAGCTCTTTTTCTTACTTAACAAAAATGTGACAGAAAATATAATTAAGCCACACTCGCTTTATCTTCTTTTCCTATTTTTTCCCCTTGTTTTTCTTCCTTTCTCCTTTGTTTTCATTTTTCATTTGCCCTCAACTATCATTGATCCGCCAAATGACCCTTTTATCCTTGAATAAATGTAACATGTAGCACATAGGATGCATCAGGATGGTCTATTATATTGGGTACACCTGTCCTAGACGGATCCAACCCTTGTGTTGAGTCCCCTAAGTCAAAATGTACGTAATGCAAACAAGCGCTCCTACTAGGGATCCAGTGTGGAGCTGTGTATTTCTAAGTTTAAATACTGAGGGTTTGATCTAGATATGGGGTACCCGAGTGGACAACTAGGGCCAAGGTGGGGGCAACGTATTGGGAGCGCTAAAGTCTGTCCGGCCTTGTCGCTTGCCCAACCTTGCTCTATTTGGTAAAATTTCTATCGAAAAGGTGGGCTACGCAAACGTATGCACCATTTTCAGAAGACTCGAAAAAGGTGGCGTAAGAAAGAAATTATATACAATTTAACAATATTAAAGCGGTAAACGGATAACATTTTAGCACGAAGGTTCACAAAAATACAATAATATCAACAATAAATAAGCCAAGTAAAAATCATAAACAAGCTCGAATTCTTGAACCCTGAACAAAAATTTGTAGGTTCTTCTCCCTAGCAGAGTCGCCAGAACTGTCACCACCTTTTTCACTACACCCCTTCAAAGAGGGTATAATAAAGGGAGTTATTTCCAACTCGAAGTTACAATCGAAACATGATTTATTTATTTAAAAAATTCAGAGTCGCCACTTGGGATAGTTAATGGTGTCTTAAATCACAGGTTCAAATAATAAATCGAGGAAAAGGTTGACTCTATTTAACAGTCCGCGAATCAGAAATTTGGGTAATAAAATTTGTTAACCCCGGAGAAGGTGTTAGACACTCTCGAGTTCCGTGGTTCTAGCACGGTCGCTTTGATCATACTTAGCTAATCAATTTGTTTAATTACTCATTTTGGAACCTATGTGCATTTGTCTTTTACCGCTTTTAATTTAAGAAAATTATCTTGAAACAGTTTACGCGTACGTATACCCATTTGTTTGGCGCGCGTGTCACGCGAACGTGTCCACAATTAATAACGCTTTATTATTATTAAGAGAGTTTGGCCAAAGTTGCGCGAACGCATACTCCGATTTTATTTTTTAAAAATCACAATCATGTCATGCGAACATGTCCACAACCACGACGATTTACTATTCTACTTTAGTAAATTAATCATTAATTTTAAAAAAGATGAAACGATGTAAAATCTATTAAATACTCAAACACTCTTTTACTCTACCAACACAAAAGAAACAGTTCCCTTTTCTAATTAAAAACTTAACGTATTTGAGTCCAAATGAAAATGAAAAAAAACAAGTTAGTCAGCCAATGTTATGACTTAATAACACTTAGAATGAAAAAAAGGAGATTAAAGCAAATGCAAATTCCATTTGTTCTAAATATGTAATAAATCTTATATCGAAAAAAGTTAAAACTTCCATATCCATCGGTCAAAATGAAAAAGTTTAAATTTCAGAAGAAAAAAAAAAGACAAAAATCATATAAATTGAGACTGAAAGCGTGTTCACTTCCAGTATTGTTGCACTCCGCCAACTTGTTAAGACGGTCTTTGTGACTCTGTCTAAAATTATTCAAATACTAATGACCACATCAATACTAGTCTACACAGCCATAAAACCTTACAAAGAGAAAGGAAGCACATATATTACAAATATTCAAACAACCTATAATATGGATCAAAATGCAAAGAGCAACAACAGTTAAAAAGAAAAAAAAACTGACACAAAATTGATCTTCAAATAAGAAAACCATCAAACGAAAACAACCATCTCTACTTAATGAGCTAGACATAAAACATAAGATTGCTCTTGTCACGATTCTAGTTCACCAATTGTGAATATATCATAACAGCACCTAATCTTCACGACCAGGTAAGCCTAACACATTGCGGAAGTAACAACATTTACGAAATTTATAATCAAAACTAAACTACATGAATAATGTATACAGTTGCTACATGGCACATACACTTCAACACTTTAGAAAGATGAAACTATCCCAAAGATCCGGAAACCTACAAGCAACACAGACTAAGAATGAAACATAATACTGCTCTCATCATCCAAAAATGTCTATATCAAGGGAAAACGAAATATTATCTAGCTAACTAGAAGGTAGAGTGAGAGGTAGACTCTTCGGTCTGCGGACGCGACAGATATACCTCAAGTCTCCGAAAATGCTCCTGCAGCTATGGGTAATGCGCCTGCGTAGAGGTACCTGGATCTGTACATGAAAAACATGCGTAGAAGAGGCGTGAGTACACAACATCGATACTCAGTAAGTGTCAACCCTAACCTCGGTTGGGTAGTGACGAGGAAAGGTCTGGGCCCCATTGAGACAGAAAGAATAAAAATAGCAAAATATTAATAGTGTTGAAGTCTGGGAAAAACTAATGAACACAGCAGTTTGGTAAGACAGTTCAATAAAATATAATACTACAAGACAAAACAAAAAACAGAGTAAAAACAGCTAAATTACAAGAATACCGACGAGGGTCTCCCAGGATACCATCCTGTAGCCCTTTTCTCAACTGTCCAATGGATCTCCCGGGATACCATTCCGTAGTCCAATTCATATATCAAAAGCAAAGGATCTCCCGGATACCGTCTCGTAGTCCCAAAATAAAAGTGCAGGGGGATCTCTCGGGATACCATCCCGTAGTCCCAAAATAAAAGTACATGGGGATCTCCCTGGAACTAAACCCAAAGTCCCAAAGTAAACAAATAAGGGGGAGCTCTCGGAATCTCGCATCCGTAGTCACAATGTAAATGCGCAACCAACATCAGATAAAATATTCAGAAATTGAAGTACAGTAGTAGAAGGCAACAAATAATACTGGTTTAACATGCTCCACGTAATCACGGTTAAGATAATTTAAACAAATAGGCAACTTGGATCAATTAAACATGCTCTTATACGCTAGCACATGCTATAATAGCAAGTAAAGTAAAGCAAATATGAAAGAAAATTCAAATCAAGTATTTAAGTAAAAATCGGGATTTCAACAATTAGCTCAAGTACGTGCTCGTCACCTCACGCACAAGGCATTCAATTACCAATTATCACATCCTAAGGGACGAAGTCCCCCACAAAAGGTTAGGCAAGCCACTTACCTCGAACTGGTGCGAAATTAACTAGGGAACGATGCCCTTGCCATGAGTATCCAACTCCAAATGGCCCAAATCTATTCTATTCAGTTACACATCATAAATAATAATGCAAACAACTGGTTCCACTACAAAAATTAAAGCTAGGGAATGAAAATAGGTAAAATAACCAAAATGCCCCTCCAGCCAATGCTTTGGAATCGAATAATTTTCACATTTTCAGAACCATCGTACTCTCATGAGTCTAACTATATAAACATCTCCCAAATCGGAGGTTAAATGCCCACTCAAAATCCCATAGTTAGGTCTAAGAAGTTTCATCCATTTTCGATTCCAAAAGAACGAAATTAAGGGATAAATTAAGAGAAGATTCATGGAATTTGGTCTAAATAGAGTGGAAACTATTTATCCAAGTTGCCCAGGTGGAAATCGCTTCAAAAATAGCAAAAAACCAAGCTCTAGAAGTCAAATTGTTAAAAACAAATGGTGAAACCCTCGAAATGGTTAATTTAATTTGTCTGACCAGTTATTTGGTCATCGCAATCGCGTAAGGACTATCGTGTTTGCGAAGAAGAAAAATGAAGGGGGGTCTTGTTACTCATCGCAAATGCGTAATGTAGTTCGCGAACGTGAAGGGTGTGGGAAACAAGGCTTCGCAACGCGTAGGAGGGTGACGCAAATATGCTGGAGGAAAGGATAGCGCTTCGCGAACACGTGGCTCTGAGTGCGAACGCGAATAAGGAAAATGGGCACCCCTCCAGGTTACACTATGCAAACGCGGTGGAATTGTCACGAATGCGATGAATGGGGAAGGGAACACTACGCGAACGCGATGGTTCTACGCGAACGGGTAGAAGGGACCTGACTGCAATTTTTTCTGCAATAATTTCCAACTTCAAATTGATCGGTTGAGCATCCGAAACAGACCTGAGGCCTCCAGGAACTCAGCCAAACCTATAGACATATCCCATAACATCATTCAAACTTGTACCAATCCTTAAATCACCCAAAACAATGCCGAAAACACAATTTAAGCCAAGATTCAAGCCTACAAACTTCAAATTTCAACCAAACACGCTTTCGACCAAAAACATAACCAAACCTCGCCCTAATGACCTAAAATTTTGCACGCACATCCGAAATGGAATGACAGAGCTACAACAACTTCCGAACCCAAATCCATCCCCCGAATGAAAAACTCACTATCGGACCGGAAACTCCAAAAGTTCAGACTTTAGCATTTCAAGCCTAAATGAACTACAGACCTCCAAATAACATTCTGAACATGCTCCCGACCCCAAAATCACCTAACGGAGCTAACGGAACCATCCAATTTCCATTCCAAGGTCGTCTCACACTATTCCTAATACAGACTATTTTTTCAACTCTTAAGCTCTCATTTAGGGACTAAGTGTCCCAAAATATTCTGAATCCTAATACCGATCGTCCCGGCAAACCAAAATAGCAGAAATGAACTTAGGGAAAGCAGTTAATGGGGGATTGGGGCTTAAATTTCAAAAACAACCAGCCGAGTTATTACATCCTCTTACACTTAAACATTCATTCATCCTCAAATGAGCATAAAGAACATACATGAAGTAGCAAAAAGATGAGGGTACTGGATGCGTATATCTTGCTCGATCTCCCAAGTCGCCTCCTCAGCCGGCTGACCCCGCCACTAGGCCTTCACTAAAGCGATGTTCTTTGAGCTCAACATTCTGATCTGCCTATCCAAAATGTCCACTAGCTCCTCAACATATGATAGATCCTTGTCCATCTGGACTGAACTGAAATCCAATACGTGCGACGGGTCAACTGAACCATCACATCTTGAACCATCTCTATGCCTAATAGCCTGGCCTCGCCCGACTCAAGCCAACCTACCGGGGATATCTGCTGGATTGATAGTTGTTATTATAAGTAAACTCCCCCAGTGGCAGGAAATGGTCTTATGGCCCTCCAAACTCAATCATGGACGCACAAAGCATATCCTTCAAAATATGAATAGTGCGCTCGGACTATCCGTTCGTTTGGGGGTGGAATGCCGTGCTTAATTCCACTCGAGTGCCTAACTACTACTGCACGACTCTCAAGAACCGCGAATAAACTGAGTGCCTCTATCTGAGATGATAGAAACATGAATATCATGTAACTGGACGATCGCTCTGATGTAAATCTTCGCCAACCGCTCTGATGAATAAGTAGTGCACACAGGTATGAAATGGGCAGACTTGGTAAGTCGATCCACAATGACCCAAATAGAATCAAATTTCCTTACGGTCTATGGGAGTCAAGATACGAAGTCCAAGGTGATACGCTCCCACTTCCACTCTGGGATCTCAATTTGCTGTAACAACTCACCCGGGCGCTGGTGCTCATACTTCACCTGCTGACAGTTAAGGTATCTTGATACGTAGTCAACTATATCCTTCTTCATCCGCCTCCACTAGTTGTGCTGCCTCAAGTCCTGATACATCTTCGCGGCACCCGGATGGCTGAATACCGCGAGATATGGGCCTCAGCTAGAATCAACTCTTGATGATCATCGATATTGGGCTCACAAATCCAGCCCCGTATCCTCAATACTCCATCATCCCCGATGGTAACATCTTTGGCATCACCATGCCGAACTCTATCCTGAAGGACAAGAAAATGAGGGTCATCAAACTACCGCTCCCTGATGCGATCAAATAAGGAAGACCGGGAAACCACACAGGCTAGAACCCGATTGGGCTCTAAAAGGTCCAATCTCACAAACTGCCTGGCTAAAGCATGAACATCCATCTCTATAGGTCTCTCTAAGGCTGGTAGATATGCCAAACTCCCCAAACTATCCGCCCGGTGACTTAAGACATCGACAACCACAATGGCCTTGCCCGGGTGATAAAGAAAGTAATATCATAATCCCTTAAAAACTCTAACCATCTCTTTTGACGTATATTCAGGTACTTCTGCTTAAACAAGTGCAGCAAACTCCGATGGTCAGTGTAGATCTCACAAGGCACCCCGTACAAATAATGATGCCAGATTTTTAAAGCATGAACGATGACATCTAGCTCAAGATCGTGGACAGGGTAGTTCTTTTCATGGACCTTCAGCTATCGGGATGCATAGTCGATCACCCTACCGTCTTTTATCAATATCACTCCAAGTCTAACCTGTAAGGAATCACAATAAATTGCATAAGACCCCGAACCAGTAGGTAACATCAAGATTGGGGATGAAGTCAAAGCTGTCTTGAGCTTTTGGAAGCTCTCCTCACACTCCTATGTCCACTAAAAAGGGGCACCCTTCTGGGTCAATCTAGTCATAGGGGCCGCGATCGTTGAGAAACCCTCCACAAAGCGACGGTAATAACCTACCAAGCCAAGGAAACTGCGGATCTCAATAGTTGAAGAGGGTCTGGGCCAACCTTCCATGACCTCCACCTTTCTCGGATCCAATCGTATGCCCTCACTCGATACCACGTGGCCTAGGAATGCCACAAAACTCAACCAGAACTCACATTTGGAGAACTTTGCATACAATCTCTGCTCTAAAGCACTACCCTCAGGTGCTGCTTATGATCTTCCCGACTCTGGGAATATACTAGAATATCATCAATAAAAACAATCACAAATAAATCAAGATATGGCCTGAATACGCTATGCATCAAATGCATAAAAGTTGTTGGGGCATTAGTCAGCCCAAAAGACATGACAAAGAACTCTGACTGACCACACCGAGTGCTGAAGGCAGTCTTTGGGATATCTGGCTCCCGAATCTTTAACTCATGGTAACATGAACGCAAATTAATCTTGGAAAACACTTGCGTGCCTTGAAGCTGACCGAACAAATCATCAATACGAGGTAAAGGATATTGGTTCTTTACTGTAACTTTTTTCAACTGGCAGTAATCAATGCACAAACGCATATAACCGTCCTTCTTCTTCACAAAAAAGACAGGGGCTCCCCATGGTGAAACACTGGGTCGAATGAAACCCTTACCCAATAATTCCTGCAACTGATCCTTCAACTCCTTCAACTCAAGACGAGCTATGCGATATGGGGGAATGGAAATGGACTGAGTGCCTGACAATAGATCAATGCCAAAATCGATATCTCTATCGGGCGGCATGCCCGGAAGATCAGCTGGAAACACATCGGGGAAATCCCACACCACTGGAACAGAATCAATAGAAGGGGTGTCAACACTGACATCTCTCACATAAGCTAAATAAGAAGCACACCCCTTCTCAACCATACGTTGAGCTTTAAGGGACGAAATAACCCTGCTGGGAGTATGATCTAAAGTACTACTCCACTCAATACGTGGAACACCTAGCATAGCCAGCGTCACGGTCTCGGCATGACAATCAAGAATAGCATGATAGGGCAACAACTAGTACATGTCCAGAATAATAACAAAGTCAACCATACCAAGTAATAATAGATCAGCCCTCGTCTCAAAACCACAAATAGTAACCAAACATGACTGGTACACATGGTCCACAACAAGAGAATCTCCCACATGAGTTGAAACATAAATGGGGGCACTCAAAGAATCTCGAGGCACACCCAAATGCGAAGCAAAATAAGAGGACACATATGAATAAGTAGAGTCAGGATTGAATAGAACCGATGCCTCTCTATGACAAACCAGAATAATACATGTGATAATAGAATCAAAGGCAACCGCCTCAGTGCGAGCAAGAATGAAATAATATCTAGCCCGCCCCCTCTCACGAGGGTGACTTCTATCTCCCCGGCCTCCACCCCTGGTTGGCTGGGCAGGTAGGGCAACAACGGGAGTTGGAACCATAGCTTAAGAACTCTGAGAAGCACGCTATAGGTGAGCAGTCTGTGAAGATGTACCCCTTCCAAGTTTGGGGCAGTCCCTAACCAAGTTATGTGTATCGCCACACTCGAAGCAAGCTCTGGGAGGACGTGGTGGCTGTGACTAACTGGAGCTAGGTCCGCTAGACTGACCTCTTGAAGTACCCCGTGCAGGAGGTGCACTAGAAACTGGGGTGCATAATAAGGCTCCTGAGGTGCTGGTGGAGCTGGAGTACTACCGACTGCTGGCAAGGCTGAATGAATAGGGCGACCGTAATAACCCCTACCATAACATCCGGTTGATGAAATACGGGCACCTGAGTAATGATCTGACTCTCGAGACCTCTTAGTCTCCCTCTCCCATTGCTCCCTGGCGAGCATACCCTGAATCCATCTAGCAATGCTCCCTACCTACTGGTAGGGAATATCCATCTCTAACTCTCGGGACATGCTGGACCGAATGGGCGAAATACGATCCTCGATAAACCTTCGCACTCTCTCCCAAACTATGGCGACCAAAGTCGGTGCATGTCTAGCCAACCTAGTATAACAGATGGCATACTCTGAGACTGTCATAGCACCCTGGCACAAACGTACAAACTCCGTGCGCCATGAGTCCCTGAGCCTATGGGGAACAAACTCCCTCATAAACATTTCAAAGAACTGGGTCCAAGTTAGTGAGGTAGACTCGACCGGACTATCCAACTCATAAGTGCACCACCAATCATAAGCGACTCCCCAAAGCTGAAAGGCGGTGAAAGAAACACTACTAGACTCCACTATGACTATAGTACGAAGAATGCGATGACACTCCTACAAGAAAGGCGTCATCTGAGGCTAGGCCACTAGACATTGAGGGATCATATTTCTTGAACCTCTATAGCTTGCGCTGCTCGTCCTTAGAGACAGCTGACCCATCCTCGGACTGTACTAGTGTTGCTGGCGGTACAGGAATTATCTCTAGAACCTGGTCCATCGGATCTCTCTACCCAGGAGTGCAGGCTGCGGGAGTCTAGGTCCCTCCCCTGGCCTAAGATATGGGTACAGTAAGGGGAAGCAACCCTGCCTGAGTCAAAGTAGTGTACATGCACATAAACTGAGTTAGGGTCTCCTAGAGCACCAAAGTAGTAGTAGCTGTAGTAGGTGTACCAGGTGCCTTTGCTCTAACTAGATCTGCTGGAAGTACCTCAATGACAGCGCGCGCGGGTGATATGGCTGTACCTCGGGCGTGTCCTCGACCTCTACCCTGGCCCCGGCCTCTAATAGCAGTAGTAGGGGGTGCGGGTGCCTGGTCCACTCGTGTAGCACATGTCCTCACCATCTGCGAGAGAATAGAAGACATAAGTTTAGAATTGGTGTCAAAATATCGCACGACAAGGAATTCAAAAGAAATGAAGATTTTCCTAAATAGTTACATAGCCTCTTGTAGATAAATACGAACATCTCCGTACCGATCAACAAGACTCTGATAAATCGGTGTGTGTCCCATAACTCCAACGAACCTAGAGCTCCGATACCAACTTGTCATGACCCTAGTTGTCATGATGGCACTTTGTAAGGCCCCGTATAATTTTTGTGCTTAGAAACCTAGTAGCCGTGGTGTCATGGTCCGTATAAGGTGTTAGAATAATTGAAAGAATTATTTTTTCCATTATAATTGAAAGAATAAGTTTTCCAGAAAAGGTCGATTCTGCGGTCAGGAATGCGATCGCAGATCTGCTATGCTGACCGCATTCCTACCGCAGAGTTTAACAGAATGTTTTCTAAAAATTGTGTTGAAAATGCGGCCCAATATGCGATCGCAGAATGGAAATACGAACCGCAGATCTATCGCATAATTTCTTGAGAATTTTTGAGTGTCAAATCTGCGGTGCATTCTGCAACCGCAGAACACGAATGCGGACAACATTCTGGTCGCATATCGCAACAGAACAAGAGATATTTTGTGGCAATTCTGCGGTCCATTATGCGGACTACATGTTGATTCTGCAATCGCAGATGCGACCACAGAATTGACTCGGCCCAGATTTTTATAAAACTTTGATCCGACCCATTCTTTAATAAAATACCTCCAACCTTCATTTTTCTCATATTTTCCTATCAAAACTAGAGAGAGGAAAGAGGGGTTCTAGAGAGAGAAATCTAACTATCTTCAAAGATTGTTCCAATCGTTTGGTCCGGAAGATCCTAGGGAAAAAGTCATCTTCCCCAAATCTCTAAGAGGTTAAAACCCTAGTCATTTTCCTCTAATGTTTCAGTTTTCAAAGGTAAAGAAAGAATTGCATACAATAGATTTTGAAGATAGAGTGTGACACTCATGCATGTTATTTGAAATTGAATTTTAGTAAAAAGAAGTGGGTAGGAGTAATAGTTTTCAAAAATGGAAGTTGGCGACTTAGGATAACTTGGGTGCGCTTAAGTAAGAGATTGAAAGAAGTAAATTCGACTCCAGGTATGTATGGCTAACTTTGATTCTTGTGAAATCTCCCTTATGTGTGCAATTCCTTTGGTATGTGTTAATTTGAGAAATTGCGTGTAATCCTTTGATTTTGTTGTTGGGTATTCAATTGAAGTTGAACTATGTGTGGTGGGGTATGGAATATGAACCGAAATATGAAAAGGGAACTGAAATTGGTAAAGAATCGAGAAAACTTGTTGTGATGGCATACATGGTTTCTTGTGGGAAAGAAATGAAACACTTGAATTGTGATAAATTGTTGAACATAATGGTATGGGTACTCTCGAATATGGAAACATTGTAACTTGGTTGTGATACTGGTTTGAAAAGTATTTGAAAGCATGAACTAATTTGTAAATTGCTTATTTGCACTTGTTGTGATCTTGTGTAGTGCCTTGTTTGCTGTTTGTGATTATTGTGATTGAAACTGTACGGTAGGATCGGGTTGCATGCCGCAACACGAAGTAATAAGGTGTGGGTTGGGGTGATAAGAGTGGCCGAGGTACTAAGGGTGGAAAGCGATCGAAATCACCATTGAAATTGGTATAAAATCATTTATGTGAAATTATGAAAGGAGACAGCAAGTGAGTTTGCAACCTGTACGGCACTGATTGCCCCTTTGTTTGATTTGATTGTGATTTTCCATGTTTGTTTGGTTGTTGCCTTCCTTGATGATCTTTAATTGTGCTTTGAGCTGACACCTACTTGAAACGAAGTTAATGTGGAGACATAATAGGCTGGCTTTAATATTTCTTGGTGTAATCATTTGTTGTCTTATCATCGTGATGTACTTGTTTAATGGCTTGAGTTTACTTGGGACAAAACTTGTCCATACATACCAGTACAATTCCAGTGTAAAGATGTCCCTTTTGCTGGGGATGCTATATTCATGTTATGATTGTAGGTGGATCAGTAGCAGGTACTTCAGCTCATCGGTAGTAGCATCCTTCATCTTCCACCGCCCGTTTTGGTGAGCCCCTTTCTTCCTCGGAGCCCTGCGTGGCTCATGCCACTTCAGCTTTAGACTTTATTTTGATTTTTTAAGGTATAGCCGGAGCCTTGTTGCCGGCAAGCATTGTATCATCTCTTGTATCCTAAAGGCTCTGTAGACAGTAACTGTGGGACCATGGCCTATGTATGTATATACATATGTCGGGCGTTGTAATTTGTAAACTTGTTAGTAATGTTAATAGTGTGGTTATTTTTGAAAAATGTGAATTCAGTTATAGTTGGTAAGATCTTTGGCTTATAAGTAATAAACAATACATGGGTAACGCACGGGGTAGGAAAAGCACCCAGGTCCGCTTCGCTGGGGCTACCCGATCAGGCGCCAGTCGTGTCCCTCGAATTGGTGCGTGACACACTTAGTCTTCACGGCCAGGTAAGCCTAACACATTGCGGAAGTAACAACCTTTGCGACATTTATAATCAAAACTAAACAATATGAATAATGTATACAGTTGCCGCCTAACACATACACTTTAACACTTTAGAAATATGAAACTTTACCAAAGACTCGAAAACCCACAGGCAATGCAGACTAAGAATGAAACATAATACTGCTCTAATCATCCAAAAATATCTTTATGAAGGGAAAATGAAATATCATCTAGCTAACCAGAAGGTAGAGTGAAAGGGAGACTCTTCGGTCTGCAGACGCGGTAGATATACCTCAAGCCTCTTAAAATGCTTCTACAGCTATATGAAATGTGCCTGCATAGAGGTACTTGGATCTACGCATGAAAAACAAGCACAGAAGAGGTGTGAGTACACCACAACAGTACTCAGTAAGTGCCAAGCCTAACCTCGGCTGGGTAGTGACGAGGAAAGGTCAGGGCCCTACTGAGACAAAAACAATAAAAATAGCAAAATATTAATAGTGTAGAAATCTGAGGAAAACTAATGAACACAGCAGTGTGGTAAGATAGTTCAATGAAATATAATACTATAAGACAAATTAGAAAGACAAAGTAAATATAGCTAAATTACAAGAATGCCGACGAGGATTTCCAAGGATACTGTCTTGTAGCCCTTTTCTCAACTGTCCAATAGATCTCCTAGGATACCGTCCCGTAGTCTAATTCCCATATCAAAAGTAAAGGATCTCCCTGGATACCGTCCCGTAGTCCTAAAATAAAAGTGTAGGGGGATCTCCCGAGATACAGTCCCGTAGTCCCAAAATAAAAGTACAGGTGGATCCCCCGGGAATTAAACATGTAGTCCCAAAGTAAACAAAAAAGGGCGAGCTCCCGGAATCCCACATCCGTAGTCCCAATGTAAATGCGCAACCAACATCAGAGAAAATATTCAAGAATTGAAGTACAACAATACAAGGCAACAAATAATACTTGCTTAACATGCTCCACGTAATCACAGTTAAGACAATGTAAACAGATAGGAAACTTGGATCAATTAAATATGCTCTTCTACGCTAGCACAGGCTGTAATAGCAAGTAAAATAAGGCAAATATGAAAGAAAATCCAAATCAAGTATTTAAGTAAAAATTCGAGTTTCAACAATTAGCTCAAGTATGCACTCGTCACCTCACGCACATGGCATTCAATTACCAATTATCACATCATAAGGGACCAAGTCCCCCACACAAGGTTAGGAAAGCCACTTACCTCGAACCGGTGTAAAACCAACTAGGGAATGATGCCCTTGCCATGGGTATCCAACTCCAAATGGCCCAAATCTATTCAATTCAATTAAACATCATAAATAATATTGCAAACAACTGATTCTACTATAAAAATTAAAGCTAGGGCGCGAAAATTGGTAAAATAACAAAAATGCCCCTCCAGCCAACTCCTCGGAATCGAATAATTTTCACATTTTCAGAACCCTCATACTCTCACGAGTCTAACTATATAAAAATCTCCTAAATCGGAGGTAAAATTCCCACTCAAAATCACATAGTTAGGTCTAAGAAGTTTCATCCATTTTCCATTCGAACAAAACAAAATTAAGGGCGAAATTAAGAGAAGATTCATGGAATTTGGTGTAAATCGAGTGCGAATTACTTACCCAAGTTGCCCAGGTGGAAATCCATTAAAAATTGCCAAAAACCGAGCTCTAGAAGTGAAAGTTTTATAAAATTGGTGAAACCCTCGAAATGGTTAATTTAATTTGTCAGACCAGTTATTTGGTCATCGTGAACGCATAAGGACTATCGCGTTCGCGGAAAAAGTTCAGGGAGGGTCTAGTTACTCATTACAAACGTGTAAAGCAGTTCACAAATGCGAAGGGTGGGGGAACAAGGCTTCATGAACGTGTAAGAGGGTGACACGAACACGTTGGAGGAAAGGACAATGCTTCGCGAATGTGTGACTCTAAACGCGAACGTGAATAAGGAAAATGGGAGCCCCTATAGGTTACACTACAGGAACGCGGTGGAGTATCCGCGGACGTGATGAACAGGGAAGGGAACACTATGCTAACGCGATGGTTCTACGCGAACGTATAGAAGGGACCCTACCTGCAATTTTTCTGAAATAATTTCCAACTTTAAATTGATCCGTTGAGCATCCGTAACACACCCGAGGCCCCCGGGACCTCAAGCAAACCTACAGACGTATATCATAACATCATTCAAACTTGTACCAATACTTAAATCCCCAAAACAATGTCAGAAACACGATTTAAGCCAAGATTCAAGCCTAGGAACTTCAAATTTCAACCAAACACGCTTTCGACCAAAAACCTAACCAAACCTCGCCCGAATGACCTGAAATTTTGCACGCACATTCAAAATAGAATGACGGAGCTACAACAACTTCAAAAATCCAAATCCGACCCACGAATTAAAAACTCACTATCAGACCGGAAACTCAAAAAATTCAAACTTCGGTATTTCAAGCCTAAATGAGCTACGGACCTCAAAATAACATTCTTAACAAGCTCCCAACCCTGAGATCACCTAAAGGAGCTAACAGAACCATCAGATTTCCATTTCAAGGTCGTTTTCACATTGTTACGAATATGAACAATTTTTTCAACTCTTAAGCTCTCATTTAGGGACCTCATTTGTTTTTTTTAAGATTAAGATGTCTAAATCTGAATACACATCTGAATATCAATATGTGTATGAAGATTGAGACATCTGAATCTGAATACACATCTAAATATATTAAGATGTGTATTAAGATCTGAATAGAAATAATTAAGATTGTTTGATTTCTACCATCTGAATGTATAAAATTTAACTTTATTTGAAATTAATAAACATAAAATTCAAATGAAATATTAATTAATCTAATATTCCATCAAAACATTATATAATTTTTTAAAATATGATAGTTGTTGGTGGTGATTGCTAATGGGTGAATGCCGACTAGAGGCAGTGGTTGGTGGTAGTTTTGGTTGATGACGTTGGTTCATGCTAGTAGTTAGTAGTGATTAGTAGTGGTGGAGATTATGATAGAGGATGGTGGTGGTGGGTACTGATAGTTTATAATGTTGGGTGGTGGTAGTAGTTGTGATTGAAGAAGGTGGTAGGTGGGTGGTGGTAGGTTATAATGATGGGTAGTGCCAGCTGTGCTTGTTGATGGTGATTGGGTGGTTAGTTATGATAGTTGATGCCGATGAGTGTTAATTGCGGGTGATAACGATGGTGGCCGGAGTGGTGTGGATAATAGGTGGTGATGGTCGATAATGGAGGCTATGATTAAGGATGATGGTGGCATGGTGGTGGAGGAGGAGGTGGTGGTGGGGGGATGTGGGTGGTAGTTGAGTATGATGGTGGTGGTGACATGGTTGTAGTTGATAAAGGTAGGTGGTGACAACAGTTAATAATGAATATGTGATAGCATCTTAATGAAATAAAGTCTCTGTTATAGATCGTAATCATATAGACCTGTTCAGACCCATTAAGTGGTTGTGAAGTAATAAAAAACAAACACACTTAATGATTAAGATCTGAATAATTAAGATTCAGACTTTCAAAACAAATGCAGTTAATGTCTGAGATCCTAATGATTAAGATTCTGACCTCCATTAAGTGTAAACAAATGAGGCCTAAGTGTCCCAAAAAATTCTGAATCTTAATACCGAACGTCCCGGCAAACCAAAATATCAAAAATGAACTTAGGAAAAGCAGTTAATGGGGGATTGGGGCGTAATTTTCAAAAACGACCGACCATGTCGTTATAGCTCTTAACAGATACTTCATCCAGAAAACCATGGAACCGAAATTGTTGAATTAAGTTCAATTGAAATCATTAGATGATCCCAAACAACATATTAGAACAACATCATATAGAACTAAGTGAGGCAGAAATCAACCTTTAGATTTTCAAACATTCAGATGTGATACATGGCCGAAAAACGGAACTTCGAACAGAACCTTGCACTGATGAACTCAACGGACGGAAATCTAGTGCAATTTCATTGTAGTGGCAATTTTGGAGTCATTTTAAAAGGATTTCATGACTATATATGGAGGAAGATGGGGTTGTTTTTTAGGTGAGATTTTTGGTGGTTACAAGTGAAGAAGGGGTTTTTTTTTGTGAGGTCAGGGGTGGACTGGCGAGAGTTTTCTCATGGTTGCTTAGGTGTGTAGATGAAGAAAATGTTATCGCTGGGGACCGATTCAATATTTAGGTTGTGTCTATATTTTTGGTGTAGGTACTATTATATAGGTGTAGGGATTAGGTTTAAATTTTTTATATTTTGCCAATTAGTCCCTAGGTCTTTTTGTGTTAAATCCTTAGGATCTTTTTATTTATTTTTTATCCGAAGGAAGAGTTTAGAAGAGTCACTAGACTACACAATAACTTTTTTTTATTTTTTATTTTTTTTAAAAATAAGATAGAAATGCTACACAATGCCAAGGCTAATCCTAATTAATTAAACAAGACATGAAACTATTTTTTTGTTTTCAAAATTATATAAAGGTAAGGTACTATTTTTGTATTTTTTTAGAATTTATGAAAAATGCATAAACTAAAATATTTTTTTGTAATTTTCATTTTTCTTGAACTAAAATTATCACAACCCAATTCCCAATCTGGTCGGGATGGCGCCTCTCATGAAGACAAGGCCAGCCAACAGAAAAACATTGCCTCATTCCAAATTATTAAACATAAATAACTAGATAAATACAACTTAATGATAATAATAATCGATATTTACAACCCAACACAGCCCGACCAGGGTGTCACAAGTCACGAGCATCTAGAAGGATTTGTTTTATACACTACAAGGTATATAACACACAGAATAAAATCTGGAATCAAAAGGACGAAAATCCGGTGCCGCGAACGCTGGCAGTCACCTCTCTCAGCTAAAATAGTAATACACTCAATTAGCTCAAAATCCGCTACCGGATGACCAATACCTGCAACTGCGCACGAGATGCTGGCGGTAAAGTGAGTACTCCAACTTAGTGAGTAATAATAGTAAATAATAACTAAGCGGCAAGAAATCACGTAAATCAATCCATCATGCTATATAGGACAGAATGCAGCTCTTTGAGAAAAATAGTAAAACCGTGAAATCCTTTAGAAAATATATGGTCTCAGTTAAAACCTCTTTTGAAAATATCTTTTCCAATAGTTAAGAAAATGAATGCGAAACAGATAGTGCAAGTCAGCACATAAGTCCGCCCCTCGGGCACAACACTCCATTAACAAATAACACCAGAGTATCAGGTAAATAGTGCAAGAAGTAGCATCGATGCCAATGAAATGAGAGTGCTAAATGTCATGACACATAATACAAACAGGAACTAAGGCATGAGTGTAAAGCAATACATGTAACCGCTGCGGCATGCAGCCTGATCCATCTAGTGCATGAAACGACGCTCACTGGGGGTGTGCACAGACTCCGAAGGGGCTCCTACAGCCCAAACTCAAATAATCAAGCCATCTCGTGGCACCATCTAGGGCCTTGGCCTCAATATCAATATAGTACTACTGCGTCGTGCAGCCCGAGCCATCCATATATCCACAAATTACTATAACACTGTTGTGGCGCGCAACCCTATCCATGCTCAATCCCGAAATGCACATCAGCCACTTGGGAAATATTAAAATAATGGTTCTCAGCTCAAAACGTCAATAAAATATTGTTTGAGTTTTCAAATCTTAGAAAAATGGCTGAGTTTGCAAAATAGTATTAAAACCTTGGACCGAGATCAAATAATATGCATAAGAAATGCGAAAATAGTGATATCAACCCTTGAAGGATTTAAACAATTGACACGAAGCCCAAATATGGCATCAACCCAAATCATGATAATATTAAGTAATTTTCAGTCAATTACGCAGTAAAATCAATAATCAGGACGGACCAAGTCACAATCCCCCAAAAGTGCTCTACCCCACTCTCGCTATCCGGCGTGCAAGTCACCTCAATACATCACTATGTTGTGCAAATTCGGGGTTTCAAACCCTCAGACTATCATTTACAATCATTACTCACTTCAAACCGGCAAAATCTCTAGCTTGGGACGCCTTCGCCCGTCAAATCGGCCTCCACGCATGTCGAATCTAACCAAAATCAGAGCGAATACATCACAATATGCCAATGGGACAATACACAATCGAAAACAATTGAAAAATAGCAAAAATCTTGAAACTAGCAAAACACGAGCCCCGATCCCATTCTCGAAAAATTATAAAATTTACATCACCGGATTCTTCGTCTTGCCACGAGTTCATACATACCAAGAACTCCCAAATCCGACCTCAAATGGCCCTTCAAATTTCAATTTAAAAATCCCAAAACTCAAGCCCTAGTTCTTCAATTTTAGGCTTAATTCCATGAATTTCTAGGTGGACTCACAATAAAAACGAGTTTTAAGTTCGAAAATCTTACCTCCAATCGATTTTCCTCGATTCCCTCTTTAATCTCCACCAAGAAGCTCTCAAAATGATCAACCATGGAGGAAAAATGACCTAAAATCTCGGAAATGAGCTTTTAAACATTCCGCCTAGCTCCATATTTTTCTTCTATGCGATAGGGCCTCATGGACGTGATCGCGATGAGCAAATTCCCAAGCTCCCAAGAATGTGCTATGCGAACACGACAAGGTTCATGCGATCACATCGACCATTTTCCCAGGCTTATGGGATCGCGTCAACACTTATGCGACCGCGAAGGGCAATTCGCCAGCCCCAATTTTCCTTCTACGCGATCTCTTCTTGACCCACGCGATCGTATTGACTTAAATCCTGCAACACCTGGAAATGAAAAACCTGCAACTATTCAACCTCAAAACTAGCCCGTTAAACCATCTAAAACTCATGCGAGGCACCCGAGACCTCAACCAAAAGCACCTACATGACTTAAAACATTATCCAAACTTGATTCAATCATCAAAACACATCAAATAACGGTAAAATCATAAATTCTCATCGGATTCAAGTCTAAGTTCTTTAAAAACTTCCGAAACATGCATTCAATCAAAAACCCAACCAAATCACCTCTGAATAACCTAAAATTTTGCACACACATCCAAGATCACCTAACAAAGCTACTGCAACTCTCGGAATTCCATTCTGACACTCGGAAATCTCACCCATTAACCAGAATTCGCCAAAATACTAACTTTGATAATTCAAGCCTAATTCTTCACCAAACCTCTAAAATCAATTCTGATCACACTCCTAAGTCACAAATCATCCCCCGAAACGAACCGAATAACCGGAAATCATATTCGAGTCCTCTAACTTAATAGTCAACATTCGGTTGACTTTTCCAACTTAAGCCTTCCTTAAAGAGACTAAGTATCTTATTTCTTATCAAAACCAATCCAAATCAATTCTGACACACCACATACCGATAACAAAACATGAACAAGCATAAAATTGGGGAAACAGAGTGATAACTCATAAGATGACGGGTCGGGTCATTACATCCTCCCAACTTAAACCAACGCTCGTCCTCGAGCATATCTAGAACTGCCCTAGAAGCCAACCAATAGCTGAATAACCTTACCAAGCATATACCTAGGGTCATCCCTCATCACCCTATCTCGCATAGGTCCGATAACACAACATAGCTGAAATCTCACAACCCATCTTGACCGTATAATGTAGAACCACATTGCATTTCTCGAAATCATACACAAGACCAGAACCTCACATCTATATTCAGAATAAGTCCGAACCAGCTGTAATAACCCATATCTGCAGCCTTAGGTGAAATCATATGATATACCACATAATCCAAACACTTGAAACGATAGCCTCTATTCACAGCAGTTTCCTACAATAACTAAAGACCGATATAAAACCTTTTATTAGCTAAAGTCTTATTCCAACACTTTCAAATACTACCAACAACAAATGAAACACGCGATAAACTGAAACATTAATAACATCAACCATTCATGAAGCCAGTTCCCTTGACTAATATCACAATATATTTATAGGCCAAACGTCGATATTATCCCTCTAACAAGCTAAAATCAGATCTGTTTGTATTTATTAATTACTCCATCGACCACCTCGAATCCAACACTCCCCTCTGGTGATATGCCACCTCAATTTAGGCCTAAGCCACAACTTGCATAATACACGCACCAATAAAAAATGATCTCAATATACTCAAATCATGAAAAAATGACTCGATTGAAAGAGTTGTACCTCACATTCATTAGTACCATCACAACACAAGCCTGAGACCCCATCTCACATCATAGAAATGGAACACCTGAATCTACCCCGAAAGGTCCTATCTCCATGTAACCTCGCTACAATGCGTGATTTTGTCCAAACACAGTTACACATGAAACACCTCATGTCACTATGAAAATCGATAGCCACTCACAATTTGATGTCTAAAATTATAGCGATTCATTACATCCATGGTGAAATAAATAATATACTACATGCAACCTGATAGGTCAAAACCAACACTCTATTTACCGATCAACATCCAATTACTTTTCCAGCTTAACTATCACTATGAATCCCCAATAGAACTACACCACATGTGCCCATAACTAACAAATCATAACATCTCACAACACCGAAAAGAAAATCATATCTCTCTTTAGAGTACTAACAAGCTCAATAACGATCGGATCAACATATCCCTCAACAATAAAATTCGGGGCCAACCAAGCCAACTCAAGCTAAACACGTATCCACATCGGCCTAACAACAAACTCATTACCAAGAAAGTCTGAAGCTGCTCCTTCCACTACTATAACTCCTGCCGAAGCCGTACGATACGGTGCCCGACACCAAATTCATATTGAAACCCATAACCTTGCCCAGCAACATGCCCGACCACAAGAAACACATCTGAAAAGTTCCTTAACACTGGAATGGAACAAATGGTAGAAACCTCTGCACTGGCATCCATCATAAAAGCCCATTAAGAAAATTAATCCTTCCCAGCCATCCTCTGGGTCTTTGAAATATAGACCACTCTGCAAGAACATAATCCAATGCACCTCGCCACACAACCTGTGGCATTTTTATGACATAGCCCATAGCATAATAGTCTAGAATAACCCAGCACTAAGAGAGTATAAATCCCAATCTCAAATCCAAAATCTAATATATGAAGAATAGAAAGATCCACTCGGGCCTCAAAATCCCAATGGTCACTAAATGGTGCCGATACACACGAATTAGAACCACTACATAGCCTGAACACGATAAGTCATAGTCTCCAACTCCATATAGCACACAAATCACTATATATGATCCCAAATTCTGCTGTATGAATACATATCACACCTCAAATACCCAATCATCTCACAAAAGATACTCTAAAATTCCCTTGTGCCATCAAACAAACTCAGATATCGACAGTCGATCTAACAAGAAAATGTCACAATACTACCGGAGTATCATCAGTCTAATAACATTACCCTTTTTTCCGAGGCATATACATTCGTAAAATCACTTCCAATTAGTAGTATCATTTCCTTCATTATCTGAGGCTACTCTTTACTTAAGAGTTTTATGAACTTCTTTTAAGAGCTGAACTGTAACTCACCTAGTCAAAAACTCCTGCTGATCCCATTTGGAAGAAATCATTACCCATCCCATGCTTCGCATGCCCATATAAATATATATACATCTTCAAACCACGGTAAAACCCAACAAGAACTCTCTCCAATTCCATCTTCACGAGCTAAACTACTAGGAATGAATCCTTCTATCCCAACCAAGCTAAGCAAGTTGTCAGAACTCAAGAACATTGTTGCACAATACTTGTAAGGGCTGATTACCTCGAACACTTACGAAGAGTTAATTGATCATGCTGAATTGAGTCTCATAAAATACTACGCAGTCATTACAAATATAATCTGAGTATTATCGCCCAGAGTCGAACCACAGAGAATTAACCTATCAATTACTTCTGTCGGATTAACTAAATTCACACAATCTATTTTCCCAAACATTCTGATTCACAATGGTTGATTTTCTAACAACTACAGACTGAAAGTAATTAATAAGGGAAAATTAACTAAACTTGATGTGTAAATAGTAGAAATAAAGTCTAGGGCAATGGTTTCCCCCGTTGGTAATTTCCTTGGTTGTATATGTCTTATAATTATGATTTAGTTGTCTCTAACAATCATGAACTCTCAATCTATCATAATTCTTTCTCAAGTAATTATAATAATTTACTAGACACACTCCCTCAAGCTATGCTAGCTAATTTCACAATACGGTTCACTCAGATTGCACCTGGGGTTTTGTAATCTCTAATCCAACCCCTAAACCCTCAGTTATGACTCTCTTCTATACTCCGGGAGTGATGTTGTTCATATAATCACCTAAATATGCACTCTCTCTCAATAAGATACATAATAAATAGGAACGGATAATTGAGGGCCCTTTCAACTAATCCACAATCAAAGCATAGATGAACCGTTAAAGATTAACAACCAAATCCAATTATATTAATAAAATAACCAAATTATTTCCAACAAGTTCCACCAATACCTTAGATTAAGGTTTTTAGCTACTCATGAAAATGGGGGAATGAAATGCTAAAAGATTCATAATCATAAATTGCAAGAAAAATAAAGAAGAATAAGAGTAATGATATTTGGGTGATCTCTCACACTTGTTTTTCTTGCCAAAGTGCCCTCCAAAATATTACATGCCTCCCTTGAGCGAGTTCTAGTGTTTATATAGGGTTTTGGGCTAAGAATTCCAGAATTAACACTTCAGTCCCTCAGCCTTTCGCCACCTGCCATGGTCCTACTGCTATCATGCTAGGACCGCAGCCAAATGTCCTCTCTGAATCTAAAATAGGTCCTCATCGCGTTCCGACTGCGGTTATGCCGGGACCGCGAAAGTTCACCTCCAGCTCTTGTTTGTGTATTTCACATGGTGCATTTGGTGACTTTTGTGCGATTGCCCTCCTTTTCCTCCATAATTGATCCAAAAATACTCCGTAGCCTTCTTCTATTGTATGTAACCTGCAAAACATGAAAATCACTAATAAGAGCATTTTGTTATCACTTTTACCATAAAAACTTTACAAGAAAGTGGTTCTTCTTAGGCTTAATCATAGTTCAATTTACCTATTATCAACACCCCATATTTAAAGCTTTGCTCGTCCTCGAGCAAGTTGAACCACACTTCTAGGCCTAATCGTACGATGCATTACCCAGTTTTATGTTACACCCTCCATTATGAAAGAACAACCTAAGCAGTACAACAGCCATACCTCAGATGCAGACTCTAAAGCCATGCCACACACGTGCTTACTCTAGCTAGTCTAACAGAGGTAAAAACTTGCTTTGTCTTCCTGAGTCACATGCGCTCCCTTCACATTTATGAGTTAAGTTCCACACACATAAATCAAATACAAGGAACTATAGATAGAAAAAATTCACTCACTCTCAACAAAGAACATTCATATGCAACACAAATACACCATAAACTTGCTCTTAGTGTAATACTCTACTAATCAAGTTGTTTTAGTCTAATATCAAGAAGTCTTTATTTGGTTGTAATGTAGGCTAAGAGACGGGTGGAATATATTTGGATATAGTGACTAACCTCCCTAAGAACTTTTAATACATTCTTCCTTTATTCTAATTTCCATGTTCAGCGTAGTCAATCTTCCACACTTGTTTCATAAGCTACCCCACTTTTCTAGGTGCAATTCACTTTTTCTTGCTATTCACTATTTTAGACCACCTATTTACAAGGTCCTTCTTCTATATTCAATATATTATTATTATTGTTATTTTTTTAATTTCTTTTTTCAACTACCATCGCACCATTCAAGTATTTATTTCCTTTTTCTACTCCCCTATCACCCTACACTTTGACCTTTACATGATCTTTAACACTTCAAGTGCTTCTAGGAGGCAAAGGGTCAAACATTCAAGCTTTTCAACACATGGATATATGTTACTACAAGGTTATCAAAGAATCATGCTTAAGATCAAAGGGGTTAACGATGGTAATACGTACAAGTGGATTTATAATTAGACCGGCTACAAAAAGAAATACCTCAATCATCTCTAAGACCAAACAACTTCAATTTCACTTTGCAAACACACTAGGCAAGTTTTAGGTATCACATGCAAGCACAAAATGCAGGTAATTTCTCACACGCACTTGGCAAGTAACTCATTCCGAATTAGTTCGTCAACACACTCACATGAGCGTTCAAGCAAGACAAGGTGTTCACAATTAAGGCATAATTTACGAGTCTAGAAACGAGCCTAGACGTTGCACTCTCAAGTTCGTTTAATTATTAGAAGGTGTGTACATTAAAGGGTGCGTTCCAACCCTTACCCATCCTAGTCAAGGAGAGTCTTTAGAGTCCTAAAAATATTAAAGAAAAATATACCTAACCCGGTTTAAGAAAAGCCCTTGGAGAGGAACCATAGTCAAAAGAAGAACCAAGGGGGAATTACTACACTACCTAAAAATAGAAAAAAAACTAAGGAAAATCTAAGTGGACTACTTCCCTCAAGAGTATTGTCCAAGTGGTCTGTCCTCAGGAAGAGTGCTTACCTTTTTTTAAATCTGACTTTGAACCCCAAGAGACTCATCGACAAGTGTCCGTCGTTGGGCCAAGTCAGTTACTTTTAAGATGCTACAACAACACAGCTACAGAACAACAACATACTCAATGTATATTTACACAAGAATACAACACAAAAGCAAGTCTCATACCCCAGACTTAAAATAATGGCATGTCCCTATATCATATCAAAAATAAAGAGCAGCAGGGTAAGAAGACTTCCCTGAGTATGAGTCGAAGTCAGAGACTATGCTGGGGTCCACATGATAAGCTCTCCCTAATGCATGAAACCACACCATCATGCAGTTCTCAGATCTGGCCTGTCGCTGAGATATAGCATTCATCCGGACATGTAGGCCATCTACCAATGTTCGAAAGTCCTCGAGCTCCTCTTTCATAGCGCAATATAGGCCATGTGGACTGTGATCTAGAAAGTCCTACCCCAATATGGGGACACCGAGATGCTCCGACTCTATCATAGAATTTCTTAGAGGGTGTCATGGGTGCTGGGGCATCATCCTCATCATCAATCTTAATGGTCATTGGTGCATCTCTGCGCACTGTGATCTTAGAAGTTTTGAATGGGGTCTTTGCGAGCAATGCTCCATCTGTTGGACTAGTGGGGACACCTTTTAGCCGACACAATCTTGTCACCAATAAGGGGAAGCAAAACCCGTTAGACTGCAGTAAGGATCGAAGGATCATTTTATCACCAATAAGTTGCACTACATCAAAGTATAGCTTGGTGACAAAGCACCACACCAGTAGAGCCCGTAGGTGGTTCACATCGGTCGTGTTGCTTGTGGGCAAGAACCGAGCCGCAAATGATGGTGAACTAGCACTTGGCATCATGTGTGAAGGACTTGGAGTGGATGGTAATATTTTCTTGTATCCAGGTTGGTTGACCATCTGCGCAAATTGTTTCAATCATAGTGTCCCAAGAGATCCCTTGGGCTTTGTGGTAATGATCAATATCACATTTAAACTGGGGCAACTTCAAAACCTGGTGAATCTTATGAATTTAGGCATCCACCACCCTACCTCGCATAATCACCTCCCGATCCAAATATTCCGGGTAGTTTGCGTAAAACTCCCAGAATATCATCGAATTTGCCATATCAGGATCATCAAACAAAAATTCCATCTCCCTCCGGTGAATTTCCTCATACATGTCTGGGCTTTCTATGCGGAGGTAGCCCGATTAACAGCAACATCCGAGACAATGTATTGGTGGCCTTATCATGAAATGCGTCCTATGCCCCCTGAGACTGGAACTGCGCTTTATTATATGTTGGCCCGTGGGAAGTGCTTACCGAGCCTCTTTGCCTTTTTTGTGCCATATTACATGACCTGGGCCCGACATGGGCTGCCGTAGTCCTACTGCGATTATGCTGGGATCGTGGTAGACCAAGTTCAGAGAAGGATGTTGACCGGTTGCGCTGGGACCGCGGCCGACAAGGTTTAGAGGGAATGTTTGACCGCGGTCCTACTGTAGTTACATTGGGACTGCAGTGGAAAACTTTAGAGGGGTTGTGTGACCACAGTCCGGCCGCAGTTACGCTGGGACCGCAGTCAGGGCATTTTCCTGCTACTTTTTTTATTATTTTTTATATGAAGTTATAGAATATAATTATAACAAATTCATGGGTTGCCTCCCACACAACGCCTGATTTAACATCGCGACACGACGCAAGTAGTTGAGTTCTTACTCCTCATTCTCGTATTGGGGTTCTTTTCAATTAGTCACCATTGTATCCCCTTTTTTTGCAGCTATTCTAAAGTAATGTTTTAACTTTTGTCCATTAACGAAGAATTTGTTTGTCCCGTCTTCCGATTTAATCTCAACCTCTCCACTTGCAAACATTTGCACCACTATGAATGGCCAAGACCATCGGGATTTCAACTTACCTGGAAAAAATCTCAAACCGTGAATTATACAATAGTACAATGTTACTAGGTTTAAAGTCTCTGTCCACAATGTGCTTGTCATGCATTTTCTTCATTCGTTCCTTGTAAAGCCTCTTGCTTTCAAAGTCTTGATACCGAAATTCTTCTAGCTCATGCATCTCCGTCAGTCGATTTTGTTCGGCTGCTTCAGGATCTATGTTCAATTATTTCAATGCCCACCAAGCACGTTGTTCTAGCTCCATAGATAGGTGACAGGCTTTCCCAAACACCAACTTGTATGGTAACATACCTATTGATGTTTTGAATGCCATTCTGTAGGCCTAGAGTTCATCATCCAGCTTCTTTGACTAATCAGTTTGGGTTGCATTCAGTCTTCGTCAGTACACTCTTAATCTCCCTATTAAACACTTCAACTTGGCCACTGGTCTGCGGATAGTAAGGAGTAGACACCTTGTGGTGAACATCTTACTTAGCAAGTAATTTCTCGAAGGCTCTATTGCAGAAGTGAGTGCCTCCGTCACTGATGATCACTCTTGGTATCCCAAACCGGGTGAATATGCACTTTTTCAAATATTCGGCCACCACTCATGCATCATTGGTGGGCAAGGCTATGGCTTCCACCTATTTTGAAATGTAATCCACCGCCACAAGTATGTACTTATTGCCGAATGAGCTGACGAAGGGACCTAGGAAGTCAATCCCCCACACATCAAACACCTCTACTTCTTGAATTGGTTTCATTGGCATCTCATGGCGATGGGAAATGTTTCCCGTGCTTTGACATTCATTGCATCCCTTTACCCTGAGGTGTGCATCTCTAAACATAGTTGGCCAAAAGAATCTGACCTCCAGTACCTTCGCAGCTGTTCAGTTCCTCAAAATGCCAACCTGCAATCATTAAAAAACACGAAGGGTTGATCCTTTTCAAGGAGTTTATATAATGGGTTAGCACTTTTAGAAAAGTCTTTTATGAAACGCCGGTAGAACCCGGCGTGAATAAGGGAAATTCTCACCGCCTTGACTGAAGTGGGCGGTGGTAACTTCTCAATCACTTCAACCATAGCATGGTTGACTTCAATACCTTTTCTGGACACTTGATGTCGCAGGACAATTCCTTTTTGTACCATAAAATGGCACTTCTCCCAGTTTAGCACCAAGATTGTCTCCACATATATTTTTTGAGCACTCTGCTTAAGTTGTGAAGACAGTCTTCGAATGAATCTCCCACCATGGAGAAATCATCCAAAAAGACCTTCATAATGTCCTCGCCATATCTGTAAAGATGGCTAACATGCACCGTTAAAAAGTCACTGGTGCATTACAAAGCCCAAATAGCATTCTCCGAAAGGAAAAGATGCCATACGGACATCTAGGAAACAAAAGTATGATCTTCTAGCCAGCATGTCCAACATTTGGTCAATGAAAGGCAAGGGAAAGTGGTCCCCACGGGTGGCGGTGTTCAATTTTTGATAATTCATGTAGGCTCGCCACCTTGTGACTATACGAGTTGAGATAAACTCATTGTTGTCATTTTTCACAATAGACATCCCCCCTTTTTCAGGATACACTGGATAGGGCTATCCCAATTACTATTAGAGATGGGGAAAATGATTCCCGTATCTAACCATTTAATCACCTCTTTCTTTACAACCTCTTTCATGTTAGGTTTGAGCTTTCCTTGATGTTCTCTAGAAGGTACTGAAGGATAACAAGACTGGGTCTCCTCATTGATTGATGAACATTGAATATAGACTTTTTATCGGGGTTTCATCAGTCTTGTTATCCTTCAGTACCTGCAAAAGATGCTCTACCTGTACATCTAGCAAACATGATGATATGATAATAGGTAAAGTCGTATCAGGGCCTAAAAATGCATACCTAAGGTGCTCTAGGAGTGACTTCAGCTCCAGCTTGGGCGGTTCCTCTATAGATGGCTTGGCTGGAGGAGTGACCCTTTTCTCCAGCTCAAGGGACTCAAACTGTGGTTCCCTTGACCAAAACCCTCGGCCTACCTATGCCATTACCCATTCCGCTAACCCCTCTCCATCCATTTATTTTAAATTTGTCAGGCATGCTCCAATGGATCCCTCACAGGTAGGGCCCTATCATCCTCTTGCACAATTACATCCACTGCTTCCATTAGAGAGCAATTTGCATATTCACTGGGTCTCCTCATTGATTGATGAACATTGAATATAGACTTTTTCACCATTCAATCTCATTTTAGGTCCCCCAGTCTCAGAGTCTATCAGTGCTCTCCTAGTGGCTAAAAATGGTCTCCCCAAAATAAGGGGTATCTCCTCATCCATCTAACATTCCAGAATCACAAAGTCTGTAGGGAACACGAACTTCCCCACTTGGACCAGCACATCATCAAGAATATCGGTTGGCCTTTTCACATGCGATCAGCCAACTGTAGCAGCATAGAAGTCGTCCTGGCTCGACCGATGCCCAATATGGTGTATATTGCAAGCGACATCAAATTTATTCTGGCTCCCAAATCACATAACACTTTTGCAAAGGCATAACTCCCAATGGTGCATGGAATAGTAAAGCTATATGGGTCAGACTTTTTTTTTGGCCATTGGTTTTGCCACCACTGTGCTGTAGGTCTGAGTCAAAGTTACGGTGGATAGATCCTGAAAATCAAACTTCCTTGACGTTAAATCTTTCATCATCTTGGCATAACCGGGCATCTCCCTCAAGGTATCCATCAACGGAATATTCAACTGGATTTGACACAGCATCCCCATGAACGTTTTTGTATTGGTATGCCTTCTTTTGCTTGACCAGTCTCTAATGGAAGGGTGTATAGATCAACCTTTATGCATTGCTTGCTGTTCTCTTTATTAGGTGTTTCTGGCACAAGAGGTGCTACCTGTTCTGCAACTTGCTCGGTATCCTTTTCTTTGCCCTTTTCCTCCTGACTCTGTTCAACCACTACTTCAGTGAGTTCCCCTTGTTGTTCTTCCTTAATTAAACTGGAGTAGCTGGTGTAGTGTTCTTGCTAGCATGTGCAATTTCCTGCTCTCTATCTAAATCTCTACCATTCCTTAGACTGACTGCCAATAGCTCATTCGGGTTTCGCTCCTTGGGGTTTATGTTTTTGTTTGCAGGTAAAGTTCCCGAAGAATGGATTTTCAATGCCATGGACAGCTGAACCAACTGCGTTTCAATATTATTTATGGTTGAATCAGGTGCTGCCAATTTTTCCTACGCTTTATTATTTGTCCCAATAAGTTGTTGAAGCATACCCATGATCTCCACCATGTTGTTGTATTGATGCTTGTAGATATCCAAATTTTCCCTAAGTATTTCTATTAGTGCATATATAAGCACATCCAAGAGTTTGACATTTTTTATGATTTTTAAAACCAATTTGTTGCCTATTTTTACACAGCAAAAATCAATTATTATTTCCAAAATTATCATTTTGGTGCATAATTCATGTTATTTTGACATTTACACCTAAATATAATCAGAGTAATTTTTTGCATATTTTTACAAATTCGTTTGTTATTTTGAAACTAAATTTCATATAATTGCAATTATATCATATCTTATAATTTATGATATGTTATGTTTATAAAATTAATCCCAATATTTTTAATTAATATTTATATAATACATATTTACCTAGTACATTTAATTTAATTTTAAAATCAGTATTACTGTTTTTACAATTTAAAAGGCGAAAATTGGCTATTTACGATTTGTCCTTTACATTCAATTATAGCCAAATTTGGCACCCTATTTTAGCCACAATTTAAAACCAATTTCCCAGCCCAATTAGCGTGCCTACCCGTCCCAAACCCATTCCTATCATACCCAAAGTTGTTCCTCATATAACTGGTTTAATCCTAGCCGTTGATCATTTAGATAAACGGCTCCCCTATTCCTTTTCCTTTTTTTTTAATTCAAATGACCCTAAAACCCTACCTTTTTATTTTCAACCTCCGCCTCTGAAGCCTGTCCTCTCTCAACTCTCTCTCAACTTACCTCAAACCATAGCCGTCGCCTCTCATCAAAACCCTAATATATGGCTTCTTAAAGTCATCAGAGGCATATACTAGCCTCTCATGGCATCTGCGTGCTTGCTTCATAAGGTCCAATGACCAGATCTTGAAGGGTTCCGACCAAGCTTGTGTTCGATGACTTTTCTCCGGTTGTCTTCAACCTTTGTCCGGCCAGTCATGGCTATTAAGGTTCGATGTTTGACTTATCTGCTCAGATCGATGGTTTCCAAATCCGTTCTCATCACCTGGGTTTCTTATGAAACCCTAATCTCTAAGGTTCCTTAATTTTATTTTTAGATCCGCTCCGAATCTATGTGTGTGTGTGAACCTTCTATGCATTTTACTCGAAGATCATTCTATTTGTCACTTTTAGAAACTCTTTATTCTTCAACTAGGGTTTCATGTTATGTTATTTCGAATCTCTCTTCTTTGATTATCGACGTGTTTTACTGTAATATAATTTGTGTGGTTTTTTATCCGAGTTAGCATGCCGAAAACCTTATTTGTTTGGCATTTTGTTTGAGTTTCTTGGTTTGTTCGTTAACATTCGTTTGATTTTCCTTATTTTTATCTGAGTTAGCATGTTCAAAACCCTAATTTTGGGATTTTGTTTGAGTTTCTGCTTGTTAATATTCGCTTGATTTACCTTCTTATATATCTGAGTTAGCATAGTGAAAACCCTAATTTTTAGGGTTTATCCGAGAATCTGAACCTGTTTATTTGTTTATTTGCTTATCTCCTCTAAACTCAATTGATTTTCGAAAAAACCCTAGTTTCTTTGGAGATTGATTCGGTTTCTTTGAAGTTGTTTGTGCAACTCGTCTATCGAAATTGCAACGTGCTCCAATTCTCTTGACTATTTTGGTTCTGAGTTCTTTGCATGCTTATGATCTTCTTCTCTATTGATAAATACTGAACATGACTATCATGCTTCGAATGTCTTCCTTTTAGTTACTACTATATGCTATTATTTTGCCATAGCTTGGCTTGACGTGTTATTACTTGTGCATTCATTTATATATACTGAGTTCCTTTTGTGATTGATTCTCAAATTCATGATTAATTTTCACAACTTTTCCTTTGTGAAATTCCAATTTTACTCTTCTGTTAAGGGGTAATTGATTCTTTCCCTTTGATTGGCCTCCTTGAATCTTTCCAAAAATAATTTCAAATCCTGTACCTAGGCTTAATTGCCTATTGTATGACCTTGCTGCTTCTTTTATGGCAACAACCATTCTGCTTACAAGGCTTATTCTCCCTTTCCTTATTTAAATCTTGTTAATATCTATTTGAATAAGAATCCCCTGATTAAAGGGGAGTCTTATACTAATTTGATTTTGATTTGTGACCATGCCATATTTTTGATAGATTTGTACTTGTTACATTATTTCTCTATGCGTTTTCAAAGCTATAAATACTCTCCTCCCTTTTCTTTGAACACACACAAACACAGAAAAAATCTGAGTTCAAATTACTCTCACTTAAAAACTCTCCCCCTCTTTATGCTACTTGTGCTGTTGTGGACTTTGTTTACTCTAATTTTTTTGCACTTTTTGGTTCTCTACTGGTATGTCCCAGTTAATTTACATGTCTCAACAACAATGTGTTTCATTCCTGTCTCCTTCTGTCTAACCCTTTTTAGTTATTATTTGTTTCAACCATGCTGTAACATGTTTCCCTTTCCTTTGTAATTTAATGTTTAATTTACATATGCATCCTATCAGTTGTTTGTTATGTTATACTTTATGAATCCCAAACCCTCATATCCCCTTTGTATGCTTTAACTTATGGTTCAGAATCATGGCAATGTCTGAAATCATTGTCCGTGGTTATGAATTGGACCCTTTGGGATCCTAAGCTTGTCAATTTCTCATCCACATTCCCTATTGTGTGTATGCTGAGTAGCAACCTTGGGCAGCAGTACTTCTGATCATTGTTCAAGCCATGGCTTGATCTTCAGTAGGTCTTTACTCCCTAAATGCTTGATCATAGGTTTGGTTAGGGGTGTGCCAGTCTGTACTGTATCTGGGCATGACCACCAACCTGCCTGGGTAGTCCTCCTACCCCATTCTATTGCACTTGCACTCAACTCCTAAAATTTAAGTTCTACCCCTCTTATGTGAGCCTTGCCTTGGGACCCTTGAGCTCCCTCTGAACTTGGACATATAAGGGCTTTAGCTCTTCCACACTGCACAACTCAATTTCTATTAATATCTTGAGTGTATGCACTGTGTGGGGTTCTTGAAATCCCTTGGATCTCTGAAACACCTTAGCTAAGAGAAGGCTTGGATATCTGGATCTCGGAAGTGGTTCAATCTCATATTATTTTGCCTCAAGTCTGGATTAGGCTTCTCGTATGTAGCTAAGGATTTCTGATGTATTTTTTTATTATTATTTCAGTTGTTTTTTTGGGTTGTAACAATTTGTATTAACTCCGGGGAACTTAGTAAAAAGGGTGATGGGATTTATTTTCTGCACCAAGAGTAGAGATCCTGCCTATAGGTCCAAACCTTTTATTTTTGCAAACGTACCTAGAAATCATGCCTATAGGTTTTAACTCTCATCTCTGCATATCCACCTAGAAATAATGCCTATAGGTTTTAACTCTTATCACTGTATATCCACCTAGAAATCATGCCTATAGGTTTTAACCATCATCTTTGCATATCCACCTAGAAATCATGCCCATAAGTTTAATCTTTAATTTCTGCAAACACGCTTAGATATCCTGCCTATAGGTTAACTTCTAATTATTCTGCAATTTTATATTAAACATGTCCTACCAAACTGCTGCATTATGCAAACGTCATTAGGTGAACTATTTGTATGTTTAAATAATAAAACATTTCATATAGATGCCATGCTAATAGGATTTTGTTAATGTCTAAAAGGTATCCAAATCATTATTCATATAGAAAGCATGCCCATAGGAAATTTCAATTCTGAATAGAGATAATCCTAGTGGTTAAACTCGTACTGTCCCGCTAAAATTGATAAACCCTGTTAGTTTTCAAATTTGTTTCTAAAATTAGTATATATCATGCCTAGTTCTAATCAACACTTAAGTCAATCAGATCAATTTCAAACAACTGCATTCGAGTATGCCAAATCTAGACTTTTTGCCTAAAAATATGCGTTAAACCAGTCCGCTCGCCGCTTTATTTAAATAAGACCAAAATGAGTAAGTGAAAGACATGCTAAACTCTGTGATTTTTGATGATTTATGGAGGCATACTTGATCCTTGCTTGCTTGTCTGTTTCCCCTTCCATTTTGAAACTATTTTTTGGTTGACGCCTTAGTATTTTATCCTTTGAAACTTCTAAAAGCCCCAAACCCCTTTCCCTTTAGGATTAGTAGTCCATTTGCCTCCAGATCTGATATGATCGGGACGGGTAATAACATGCAATAAGTAAACAATACCATTCCATGCTTTAATACCTTGACGGGGGGGGAGGGTAGACATGGAGATGATAATTACACGATAATATTATGCGTACAATTGGGTACTGGTACTGTGCGAATGATCCATCTAATGTATAAACCTAGGACCTCCCTCCCGCTTTATTAGTTTAATAATATTTAGAATTTTAAAAGCTACCCCCACCTTCAACTTTTGTTTCTTACACATTTTTTAAGTTGTTTGCACCAATTGTTTGACCCTTTCCCTTTACTTGCGTATCTATTTTAATCACAAAACTATTTTCTTTCTGAATTTCAGCACTTCTTTTAACCCTTTGTGCTACTTATTTGTATTTGCAAGACTTGCTTGTTTATTTTTTTAGTTTCAGTTAAAGTCACAATTGTAGCATGGACGGGAACCACACTAGTGGATCTTGAGGGGTTCCTAACACCTTCCCCTCAAGAAAATTTGAGCCCTTACCCAAACTCTGGTTTTCATGTGTAATTCTTCTAAAATGTGTCCTAATGCACTATAATTATTAGGTGGCGACTCTCCAAAATACTAAACCCAATTCCCAAATGGGAATAGAGTTGTATTCCCAAATGTTGTAAATCCGATTCCAATTTCGAGGAAAAGAGGGGCATCGACAGCATGGCGACTCTGCTGGAGATTCTTTAGACTTTTACCGTTGCATGCTTTATTGACTTCTTTTGTTGCTTTTATTTAATGCCTTTATATGAAACTGACTTGTTTCTTCTGTTTCATTTTCTTTAATTTACCATTATTCCCGTCAATGCTGTTGTAATTTTTAGCAATCATTGTAAACTTTATTTTCTGAACGTGAAAATACATGTCAATTTGTTTCATTTTTGTAAAGTGCATCTTCAACATCATATTCCACTTGTGCCAAACAAATAGTATACCAACACTTATAATAAGTAGTTGCGCGCTTCCAATACTATCACCCCCTTAATTTGGAAAAGGCATATTCGTGGTAAAACCACTCGATCAGCAGTGCAGTCGACGGTTCAATGCCTTTCCCTCTTGAGTTGTCCGCTCAAGGGTACATGTGTAATACTTTAATAGAAACCTCACTCCATTTAAATTGTACATGTATCATTGTCAAAACTAGTCGAGTCAGTTATGTTGTCCACATAAAGACTCATTAAGATAGCCTTGTCCAAAGTCCACTAGGTTTCCGTGAGACTCAAACAGAAACCTCTATGTTTTGTGCATTTATTTGGAGATCTTAAGTGCTTGCTATGCTAATTATTGGTTTAAATAGTTGATTCTAGTGGGAGTAAGGGTCTAACACTCTATTTTGCAGAAAATGATGCACGAAGTCCCCAAATTTGGCCATGGTAACCAAGAATTTGATGGAAGGGATTGGTAGACAAAACTTCAGCATAGTGCCCATGATCGTCACCTAGATATACCATGCCTTGAATAACTTTTAACAACAGGGCTGTCATTTTGAGGGTTGCAACATATTACTTCAGCTTTGGCTCATGGAACACCTCCAGAAAGGGCAATACCGACAAGAGATCCTACACAGAGATTGGGATGATCATATCAACCTCCACCAGCCAAGGCGTATGAATTATATGCCTAAAATGTTCACTCATCCAGAGGACGCAGAGGATGAGTAGAACTATTTGAAAATCTGAAAGAAGACCAGGTATAATGGATGTTTGAGTGGTTCCCCACAGATAAATTCATTGTTCGATCCCGAGATGCAACATTTCTTATACTATTTGGTTTAAGAGTAACTTATCCCTACTCTTATCTCCGAGCCATAAGGGAAGCTGGAAGAAAACAAGTCATACCAAGGGTCGATAAAATGAGCCACCTCAGGGCCGATTTCCAGAACAACGATAGCCCCCACAAGTGCCAAGCTCAACATTTGTGGCATTGCAAAATTGTTTCGGGGAAAGAATCCATTGAGATAGATGGGTATCACACCGGTTGTGTGCCGTACTATTCGAGTTGGTTAGAAGACAATAGTGTGGGTCAGCTAGGATTCGTTTGAGGTCACAGAATAATTGACGAGCAAGCTGAAGCACAGGTTAAGTATAATCAACTGTGCAAGAGAATTCGAGAGTGTGAAAGTAAGCTTTAGGAAATATAAAAAGCCCATCAGAAATTGATCGAGGAGTGGAAAGATATAGCTGTCAGCGCCAACAACCAACTCGATTTGGAGCGGGGTCTAGTAGAGCTGGAAGGAAAGTTCATCAAGAGGATTGAAGACTTCCAAAATACTGAAGGAAATGCAGGTGGACATCTAGCCTGAGCCTACTTGCTTCTAGGATTACACAAGTTGGTAGAGCTGTTCGAGGGAGACAAATATGCCAATTCTGGGGAAGGTCCTTTTGGGACCAAGTAATTAGGGGTCTTTTATTTGGCGTCAATGATGTAATAAGGCCAATGGCCACTAGTGACATTTGACTTTATGTTATTTAGTATTGTTTTGGATTCGTCTTATTTTTATCAATAAAATTGAGGAATTTAGCATTATTAGTTCTCCAAAACTATTTGTCGCTAGGACTACCTCGGGCACAACTAGGCACCAAAACTAGGATGCGATATACATTTTTTACACAAAGTGTTTAAATACTGTAATATTCCTCATTACTCGCACTAACTTGTTACATTTTTGTTTTTATTTTATTTTTATTCCCCTCCGCAAAGGTTAGTTCGTGCATTCTGGCACCATCAGCATACTCCACAAGATCCAAAGGCCCTCCACCTTCTCCACCTCCGAGTCCTATACGGAACAAAAACAAAGGTAGAATGGGAGATCCAAGCGCAAAAAAAAAAAAAGATCGAGATTCCTCAAGGTACCATGGTTGCTAAGGAAATTGCTAAATAACTGGAGCAAAAACAGTTGAAATTCCGAGAAGAACTGGATCAGGTTCAGATTATGGCGAACCTATAATTTTCACTCACAGCTTCTGATGTCAACACCCAGAAACCCACATCTCCATAAAACACACTGCAACCACAGAAACAACCCACTTATACCCAACATTGCAACATATGCCACACTCTCCACTACTCATTCCCGAACTACTGAACGCCACAAATGGCCATCTCCACGACACTCCTATTTTTTTGGATACTGTACCACACTACACCCAACCAATCCCAAATGCACCTGAGTTTGATGACAAGAGCTCCCTTATCAGTAACCTAGCTGCAAATATCAAGAAGTTAACCAGCCGAGTTCAGGGCGTGGAAGGTAACAAATATTGAAGGGTTAAATTATGATAACCTATGCATTCTGCCAGATGTTGAACTTTCGGAGGGGTACAAACCTCCCAAGTTTGAAATGTTTGATGGAACAGGAGATCCCAGAGTTCACCTGAGGACATATTGCAATAAGTTGGTTGGAGTTGGAAGGGATGAGAAGATCCGTATGAAGCTCTTCATGAGGAGCCTGAAAGGAGATGCACTATCCTGGTACATCAGCCAAGACCCCAAGAAATGGAATAGTTAGGTGAGCATGAAATCAGATTTCATGGATAGATTCCAATACAATACAGAGAATGCACCAGATATATTCTATATACAGAACTTGAAGAAGAAGCCCACCAAAACATTCAACGAGTATGCCACTCGTTGGAGGTTAGAAGCTGTGGATGTCAGGTCAGCCCTAGAAGAAGAGAAAATGAATATATTCTTTGTCCAAAGCTCAGGATCCACAATATTACAAGAGGTTGATGTTGATCTAGGGTCAAAAGTTCTCTGATATCATCAAACTTGGAGAAAGAATCGAAGAGGGCATTAAGAATGGTATGGTTACAAATCTTGAAACATTGAAAGCCACCAATAAGGCTTTACAGACCGGTGGCACATCCAAAAAGAATAATGTAAGTGCCATAATGGTTGCACAGGGAGCCAAATCACCTCCAAAATACAACACTTACCCATCACCTATACTTACATATCATCCTATCCCGAATTAGCAAGCACCCGCACCCTCCTATCCACCCCCCGTTTACCAATCCTTTCCACCTCTCACATATCGACCACTTTGCCCTGACACTCAACCAACACCTATTTACCAAGCTTATAACGCTCAACCCTCTCACTACCTATCACCATCCACCCATTAAAATTTCCCAAGACCCAAGCCAAATTTTGACCGCGAGCCTCCCAGACAATACACATCCACCATTGAACCAATTGACCAGTTATATGAAAGACTTAAAGCTGCTGGTTATGTTACTCCTATCCCAACTAAAGTTCCAAAAAATCCGTCCTAGTGGGTCAACCCCAATAAGACATGTGCGTATCATTCTGGCAGGAAGGGACACACCCTTGACAATTGCCGCTCATTGAATGACAAGATTCAAACCCTGATCGACAATAAGGTCATATTAGCAAATGAGCCTTCCCCTAATATTCATAGCAGTCCCCTTACAAAAAGGGTGGATACATCCACATGATCGAAATTGGAGGTGATTGGGACCCCAATGGGTTGATATGTCTAATTGCTGAAAGAGATGAACCAAAGAAACCGGTGGTTACACTTAACCCAAAATTATTGTGCAGAATCAGCCCTCCAGGGATGATGAATTAAGCATGTCTATACCTCTCGAATTTGAAGCGCCTCTTTCTGCAAAGGCGCCCGTGCCAATTGAGGTTGAATTTGGAGTTCCAAAGAGACCTACACCCTTTGAGGTTTCTATGTTACAACCAAAGGTGCCTATTCCAGTGGCGATGTCAGATATAATACCATTCCACTCAAATGACATACCATGGGATTACACCGCTGAGGTTAGGAGGAAAGGAAACACCAAGATTCGAGAAACGATTGCCGCACAAGGAATGACTAGAACAGGGAGGGTTTACACCCTGTGGCACCTAGCTGAGTCCTGTAAGCAGGCCTTAGGGTGGCCTATTATAACTGGACCTGATGATCTTCGAAGGAAAATACAGGCTAAGGAGTACTCGGTCGCTGAATAGTTGAACAAAGCACCAGCACAAATATGTATCCTGGCTCTTCTGCGAAGTTTAGATGCTCACAAGAATGCCCTAATGAAGATACTAAGTGAAGCTTATGTGCCCAGCAATATAACCGGGGGAGAAATGGCGAATATGGTGGGGCAAGGGCGGGAGAGCCATAAAATAACCTTCCACGAAGATGAGTTTCCACCAGAAGGTTTGAGCCACGACAAGGCACTACACATTACCGTGCAGTGTGAAGATTATTTCATAACTATAGTCATGATTGATGGAGGATCAGGCCTCAACATATGTCTGCTGATAACTCTCAAAACTTTAGGAAAAAGCCTGTATGAGATCAAAGATGGGCTATCAATGTCAGAGCCTTCGATGGGTCCCCAAGATCTACTATTGGAGAAATCAGCCTATGCTTACAAATGGGGCCAACATGGTTCAACATCGACTTTCAGGTAATAAACGTCCCGACATCCTACAACCCGCTGTTAGGACGAGCTTGGATCTATGCTGCTGGAGCCATAGCATCGACCCTACATCAGGTAGTAAAGTTTGAACGGAATCACCAAGAGGTGATCATTCATGGCGATGGTAGTAACCCCATATATAGTCGCCAGACCATCCTGATTATTGGAGGCAGAAGGACAATAGGCAGAGAAATATACCACCATATTGAAAGGATCAACGATATGGATAAAGATAAGTGGTGGAACAACAAGATTGAAAGTATGCTGAATTGGTGTGGGCATGAGCCTAGAAAAGGACTTGGTAAAACTCTTCACGGCATCACTAAGCCCATCAAACTAAAGAAGCATGGTACTACATTTTTCTTACGGTACATTTATACCTGGGAATAATTCTAGAACTGGTCACCACCATGGCGCGGCCCCTACTATGCATTGGAGTTTCCGATACCTAGCCTAGGGCATACCTTCCAACCGGCAGATACTATATATGGGTCAGAAGAAGATGAAGCATTGAGAGCCATGAAGATTTTGTTTCTGGAGGATGATGATATGAACTGTTGTGTTCTTTTCAAGGAGGAAGGGGAGGAGGGCCCTTCCATACAAGCTGTGAATAGAGGAGGCCGCCTCAGCAATTGGTCAATTAGGACCGCCAGGGCTCGGAAGGCGTCATGGTAGCGAGGCTAAACAAAAGCACTATGCATCTCATTTTTAATTTACTTTACTTGTTGATTTCTTTTTCACATTGTTTTTAATTTCTAAAAGAGCTCTGATGTTTCAAACAATTATGAATTTAATCAAAGCATTTAGTTTATCATATATATATATATATATATATATATATATATATATATATATATATATATCTTATTATTTTCTCTGTCATTTTCTCTATTTTATACAACATTACTATTACTTATCTTGACGATGAACCAATGATTGTGACATGCAACAGAAGGGCATAGACTTAGAAGAAGATGAGATACCCGAATAGGTCATCAGGGAGGTCGTGAATTTTGAGAATAGACCTAAGTCCAACCTGGAAGAAATTGAGGTCATTAATTTGGGAGATACAAAAAATGTCAAAGAAACTCGCATTAGCATTCACTTGTCGCCATCAGAAAAAAAGAATATATGACATTATTAATGGAATATGAAGAAATATTTGCCTGGTCATATGATGATATGACTGGTCGCAGTACATCCATTGTAGCTCACAAACATCCAATAGATCCAACCTATCCGTCGGTAAAGCAGAAACTTAGAAATTCAAGCTCGACATGAGTTTAAAAATCAAAGAAGAGGTTACTAAGAAAGTCAAAGCTAAGGTTCTCAAGGTGGTGGAATATCCAACATGGTTAGCCAACATCGTTCCAGTACTAAAGAAAGGTGGGAAGGTTAGAATCTGTGTAGACTACCGGGATCTTAACCGGGGCAGTCCCAAAGATGACTTCCCATTCCCAAACATACACATTCTTATCGACAACTGCTCCAAGCATGAGTTGTAGTCTTTTATTGATTGTTTTGCTGGGTATCATCAGATATGGATGGATGAGGAAGATGCAGAGAAATTGGCTTTCATCACACCGTGGGGGATGTATTGTTACAAAATGATGCCGTTTGGGTTAAAGAATGTTGGTGCCACCTACATGAGAGCCATGACTACTATCTTCCACAACATGATACACAAGGAGATCGAGGTATATATGGACGATGTCATCGTCAAATACAAGAAAGCCACCGATCATATGGAAGATCAGAGAAAGGTCTTCAACAGATAAGAAGGTACAATCTGAAACTTATTCCCGCCAAGTGTGCATTCGAGGTTCCTACTAGAAAACTACTGGGTTTCATTGTGAGTCGTCAAGGATTATAATTGGACCCATCAAAGGTCAAAGCGATTCAAGAATTGCTACCACCAAAGAACAAGAAGGACGTGATGAGTTTCTTGGGAAGACTTAAATATATCAGCCGGTTTATAACTCAGTCCATGGTTATTTGTGAACCCATATTTAAAATGCTGAAAAAACATACTGCTACTAAATGAAACGACGATTGTCAAAAAGCCTTTGCCAGAATCAAGGAATACTTGTCAACGCCACCAGTTTTGGTTCTGCCTGAGCCAGGAAGGCCTCTACTGCTTTACCTTATGGTTTTGGATGGAACATTCAGTTGTGTTCTGGGATATAATGATGAAATGGGGAGGAAGGAGCAAGCAATCTACTATCTCAGTAAGAAGTTCACCCCGTAAGTACCTCAGTATTCATTATCGGAGCGGACCTATTGTGCTCTGACTTGGGTAGCTCAGAAACTGAGGTAATATTTCTGTGCCTAGACTACTTATCTCATATCTAGGATGGACCCATTAATGTATATCTTCTAGAAGCCCATGCCCACTAGCAAGCTCGCCATGTAGAAGATCTTGCTATATGAATTTGACATTGTTTACGTGACTCAGAAGGCATTCAAATGACAAGCCTTAGCAGAATATCTCACCGAGAATCCTGTCGGTAGAGAATACAAACCCCTAAAAACATATTTTCCTGATGAAGAAGTATCCTTTGTAGGAGACGATATTGCAGAATCCTATGATGGTTGGAGGTTGTTTTTTGATGGAGCCGCAAATTTGAAAGGAGTTGGCATATGAGCAGTCCTAGTATAAAAAACCGGCTAGCATTACCCGATATCTGCCAAGCTCATGTTCTGTTGCACAAATAATATTCCTGAATATGAAGCTTGCATCCTAGGGCTCAAGATGACCATCGACATGAACATTCAAGAGTTGCTAGTGATCGGGGATTTAGACCTGCTCATACATCAAGTTCGAGAACTGTGTGCCACCAACAACTCTAAGATACTTCCCTACTTGCATCACATACATGAGTTAAGGAAAATATTCACAAAAATGGAATTGTAGCATGTCCCAGGGTCCAGAACGAGTTCGCTAACGCATTAGCTACTTTATCATCCATGATCCAACATCTAGATACAAATTTCATTGATCCTATCCTAGTAAAGATTTATGATAAGCCAACTTGTTGTGCTCACATTGAGGAAGAAGCAGACAAAAAACCATGGTTCCACGACATCAAAAGGTACTTGAAAATAGGAGAATATCCAGAGTTTGCCAACGCAACTCAGAAGCGCACACTTCTAAGATTATCCAACAATTTCTTTCACAGTGTGGGAATCCTGTATAGGAGGACTCCTGATTTGGATTTATTGAGGTGTGTCGAAGCAAAAGAAGCATCCAAACAATTGGACGAAGTGCACACAGGAACCTGCAACCGCACATGAATGGTTTTGTCTTAGCAAATATGATACTCCAATTAGGTTATTTTTGGATGACTATGGAAGCAGACAATATCCAGTATGTTCGCAAGTGCCATCGCTATCAAATACATGTAGATATGATAAAGGTGCATTCTAACGAGCTTAATACAACAAGCTCACCATGGCCATTTGTCGCCTGGGGAATGGATGTCATTAGACCTATCGAGCCTGCCACATCAAACGGGCACAACTTTATCCTAGTGACAATTGACTATTTACTAAGGTCGAAGCAGCGTCGTACAAGGCAGTGACTATGAAAGTTGTGGCAGATTTCGTCCATGACCGTATTGCTTGCCGATTTAGAATTCCAGAGTCAATCATTACTGATAATGGTTACAATCTCAATAGCAATTTTGATGAAAGCGATGTGTGAGACATTCAAGATTAAACACAAGAACTCTACAACCTACATGCCTAAGATGAACGCAGCTGTAGAAGCAGCTAACAATAATATCAAGAAGATACTAAATATGTCTGAGTCATTTCCATCATCCTTTTCTTGTTCTCTTGCAAACATGAATATGTCTCCTACTCTGCATAAAACCTTGTCCAAAAAGTATGATTATCTATATGAAGTAGATATCCTACCCGATGAATAACAAGTATCCTCGACTGAACTACCTCTCATAAACCCTTACTCAACCTTTGCCAAAACATCTTTTGCACCCTAGACCCAAATTCGTTCCTTATTCCAACACAGACCAAAAAGAGTAAAAGAACACATTTCTGCCTCAAAACATGACCATCATCCTATTATTGCCACTCGAGGGGAACAATTTATCACCCTTCAAATACCAGATGATTTTCCTAGGCAATGGAGAGCTCATGGTTTTACCCATATCCATTTTGGTGCCATCCAGATCGCTTTAACATATCACAAAAGAAAAGGTCAACCTTTTGTAGCTCGACTTTCTCTTCTAGATACACGATATTTGGAGTACCAACATGCAAACTTGGGTACTGCCGAAGTTACCCTGAATGCTGGAACTGTCTTCATAACTAACTTTCCAAACTTCAACATGTCCCATTATGAACCGTACCTAACCGAAGCCTTAAAATTCAAGTCCAAATTCAGGGAGCCCTACAAGCTAAAGATTCTATTCAAGCAACCCTTCACCACAAAATGGCATGGGGAGTCTAAAATTATGCCATGGATCTCTGCCTACCCGGAGGAGAAAATGCCTTGCTCTTAAATATTGATGCTACCAAAGGAAACACCATGTGCACCCAAATACCCAGATATATTTCCAAAGATGAACTTGTCAAAATCCTTCCTTATTCTTGGATAACAATTATGAGAAGCTAAGAGAATTAGAGATTGCAGATTGCAGAGATTCCTCTGATTCTCTTAGCTTCTTGTAATTTTTTATCGAGGAATCAGGAAGGATTTTGACAAGTTCATCCCTGGAAATTTGTCCGGGTATTTGGGTGCACATGGTGTTTCCTTTTGTAGCATCAATATTTAAGAGCAAGGCATTTTCTCCTCCGGGTAGGCAGAGATCCATGGCATGATTTTGGACTCGCCATGCCATTTTGTGGTGAATGGTTGCTTGGATTGAATCTTTGGCTTGTGGGGCTCCCTGAAATTGGACTTGAATTTTTAGGGCTTCGATTAGGTACGGGTCATAAAGGGACATGTTGAAGTTTGGAAAGATAGTTATGAAGACAGTTCCAGCATTCATGGTAACTTCGACAGTACCCAAGTTTGCATGTTGGTACTCCAAATATCGTGTATCTTAAAGAGAAAGTCGAGCTACAATAGGTTGAACTTTTCTTCCGTGATATGTTAAAGCGATTCGGATGGTTCCAAAATGGATATGGGTAAAACCATGAGCTCTCCATTGTCCTGGGAAAATTATCTGCTATTTGAAGGGTGATAAATTGTTCCTCTCGAATGGAAAGAATAGGATGCTAGTCAAGGTTTGAGGTAACAACATATTCTTTTACTCCTTTTGGTCTGTGTTGGACTAAGGAACAAATTTGGGTCTAGGGTGCAAAAGATATTTTGTCAAAGGCTCAGTAAGGGGTTATGAGAGGTGGTTTAGTGGAGGATACTTTTTTTTCATCAGGTAGGATATCTACTTCATATAGATAATCATACTTTTTGGACAAGGTTTTATGTAGAGTAGGTGACAGATTCATTTTTGCAAGAGAAGAAGAAGAGGATGGTGGAAATGTCTCAGACATATTTAGCAAACTGTTCCTCCCTCCGAAAGGATGGGCTGGCTCTGATACCGCAGTACAAAAGGAACAGAGCAAGAGACTCCAAGAGAGCAAACTATAGAGTATAAAAGGAATAGAGCAAGAGACTCTATGAAAGCAAACTATACCATAGATACGAAAGTTTCCCTACAAAAGAGGCTTGCTTCAACAACCCATAAGGGGCAGCTTGCCAAGCTACACAAATAGTTAATTTGTTTATAGTCTCAAAATATTTCCTACACGGGGCTGGCTTCAACAACCCATAAGGGACGGCTTGCCAAACTATATAACTCAGAAAACGTTTGTACTATAACAAACGTTAGGTATTTAAAAATCAAAAAACTTTTGCACTACAATAAGCTAACTTTCTTAGAGTATTCTTACTCTATTTTTCATACATGGACCAGCCTTTCCATCAATTCGAAAGAAAGAACAAGAGAGAAATTTAGAAAGCACTCATAAGTAGTTTTTAACAAAAGATTTAGAAGTATTACAAGATGATTACTAGATGATCCTACAACTACTACAAGGCCTCCTTTATATAGGGCTAGGAGGTTATTACAAGACAAACTTTAAAGATATAATAAACATATCTTACATGGCAAACTTATCTTACAAGTGGGTCCTTCTAAATATGTGAAGGACTTTAGGCAAACAATTAAAAAACTACTAAAAACATGTGAAACATGTGAAATATACATGGTGTAGCATGTGAAAGTATATGGGAGCATGTGATGCCATGTGAAAGTATGATGATGCATGTGACGAAGCATGTGGAGGCATGTGGAAGCATGTGAAAACAAGTTGAAGTGGGACCCAGATAGTATAGAAAGATGTGGAAAATTTGTCTTAACATGGGTAGGATATGTTTGAGGGTTTTTTGGTGGCTAATTTAGGATTATGGTGGGATTAGCAGGGAATTAGGTAATTATCCTTTAATGATTCTAGGGTTTTCTTCTAGGCATCTTTTCAATGACCTTGTGTAGTAACGCCTGGAATTTGACGGCCCTTTTTTACTGTGCTCTTTCTCTTTTGGATTGAAACATGTAATCCTCAACCTTAATGTGGAAATGTCTTGAGTGATCGTTTTTCGGATGACTTCGTATGGAGTTTGATATTCTTTTACTGCTGCCCGGACTCTTTCCCAATGAGGATGATTGCTTGTATAATTCCACAGTGCGCAATCTTTTGGCCATATCTCTTTCCGAATACACTTATTTTGCTCAAAAGGGATTCTTTGTGCCTCACTATATTCTTCTTCCATTGATAAAATGGACACGAGAAATTTCCACAAAAATGATGCCCCTGCTTGTGCCTGGACTTTTCCATTAATAATATTTACTAGCCTATGGAACATGAACACCTTTGTTGTGTAATCATTGAAACATTTAATCCAGTATCTTCTAGGTTTGAACCATTGCAAAAATATTTTTAGAGCTGGTGCAATGTTATCAAAATCCTTGAAAACGTTGCATTTGAATTCCATAAAAATATATTACTTATGGCATATGTATCGGAAAAACCATAATACGTCTTGTGGAAAATCCTGGGCTTGAGCTATGAATATATGGCAAAGAAGATATTCTAGATTGACTCCATATGGCTTGAGAATGGATCTTCCATGTTGCAGAAAACCCGGAGCTTATAATGAGTTCTTCTTTCAATAAGAATTGATGGATCAAAGGGATCCATGAGTTTGAACAATTCCGGCCGATGATTTGTTGGCTTTAATGAAAATGTTCCTGGTAAACTGGAAAACATGAAGATGTGACTAATTAGCTTTTCTTTTGACTTCAGTTTTGCTGGGGAAAATCTCCTTGAGAATTCTTCCGGTTGGGACAAACAATCTACAAGAATATTATCATTTCCTTTTAGATGCCGGACTTGAAACTTATATGGAGAAAACCATTGAGCCCACCTGAGAATCTAAGGATTGGGAATAACTTTTGCATTTAGAGGAATCATCTTCGGGAAGGCCTTCATATCCATTTTAATCAGAAATTCTATATGAATAAGGAAGAAATTGAATTTTTTGATTCCATTCTTTACTACAAGAATTCCTTGAAATTAGAGTGATAATGTTGCTCGGCATCTTTTAACTTTTCACTGGCGTATCTGCATATTTTTCTCTAGCCATCTTTTTCTTCAAATAGAACAACACTCCAATATTCATTGCTGGCATCAGTTTGCAATATCTTCTTACCGTCTAAAGGAATATAGAGGGACTTCACATTTTTAGAAATCTCCTTTATTTCCTTGATTACTTCATCTTGTTTCTTTCTCTATGGAAGAGCATTTTTCTTGAGCATTTCTACAAGTGGAGAAATGTTTGTAGAGATATTTGGGATTAAATCTCTTACATAATTTATTATGCCTCGAAATTGTTGGATATGTTTTGTTGTGAAGTTGGTATCCAGAAATTTGAGTAGTTCCTGACATATATGTGGTTCTGGACTATATTCACCTTGGACAAAATGCATTCCAAGAAATTCAATTTCTCTTTGAGCAAGAACCATCTTTTTTGCTGAGAGCATGATCTCGTACTGTGTTACCAATGCCTCTAACTGACGAAGCAAGTTGATATGTTCTTCGAATGTATCACTAAATAACAAGATATCATCAATGTAATCTAAAGAGTTATGGATGATGGGTTGGAATATTTTTATCATGGCTTTTTGGAACAAAGAAGGTGCAATTTTCAACCCGAAGGGCATGACTTTCCATTGGAAGTGATGATGAGGGATGCAAAATCCTGTTTTGGGTCTTTTTTCAAGGTGGATTCCCAATTGCCGAAATCCTCACTTTAAATCAAACTTAGAAAAATATTTGGCATTATCTAAGTGGGAGAAAAAGGTGAGTTTATTGGGGATATGGAATTTATCATCTTGGAGGAAATGGTTAAGTGGCTGGTAGTTGATGACTAACCTAAGTTTTCCTCTTGTATATTCAGCTCTTTTGTTGACATAAAATGCTTCGCATGTTCATTGTGAATCCGATGGCTCTATCAGATCAAATTCCAAAAGTTCATCACATTCTTTCTTTACGAGTTGAAGATGATCTGGATTCATCCCTTAATGACTGGCTTTTGTTGGATTGATGTTTTTATTCTTCTTGAAAGGGAGCTTGGTAAATAATTCTTCATTTTTCCATAGCGGGCATTTCCCTTTCTTCATGAAATCCTTGTGGGAATCAGTATATGATTGTTCAATAAGATTTTGATCAATCTATTTGATTTGTTCATCCTTGGTGATTTGGAATAGCCTCAAAATCTCAGAATAAGGCCTGAAATGCTTTTTAAAAGCAATCTCGTTAGCCTTGATCTGGAGCTGATCTCTAAGCTATATATAAATGTCAAATCCAATAATTAAATCTTTTCCTGGTACATCAGATCCTAGCAGCTTTGTTCTGTACTTCAATCCTGGGAAGAACTCAATGGTGATCGGGTGTTTTGTAATGAAAGTTGTGGTCACGATCGCATTTTATGCAGTGTTGAAATCCTCAAAATGTGGTACCCATTGATCTTCAGGAAAAACAGCTGGATTTATAAGTGAGGAACCAGCTCTGGTGTCGATGAAAGCAACAACTCGAGTTGGTTTGTCCCATTTGGATGAATAGATCTTGAGTTCTACTTGAGGAACAACAGTAAGAGCATTGATCTCCTATGGAGCTTCGATCATTGGTTCTGAGATTTGGTAATTGCCTTGATTTTCATAGATATCAAGAGAGAATAAAGTCTCTTCATTAGGTTCATCATCTACAGAGAATATGGATTCTAGGTCTTCCTTCTTTCCAAGATGTATGCCAGTGTAATCTTCAATCACTAGAATGAGTTTGACAAAGCTTCTTGATTGTGGACAATTTTTTCGAAATGTCCAATCTTATGGCAAATAAAACATCTTTTTTTCTTATGAAAATTTCATGGCCTTCTCCTTCTGAAATATTTTGTGTGTCTTTTGGATCTTGATTTCCCATCTAGAATCCTTGGCCATTTGAAACTCCTGAATTCTTCCCTTCGCCTTGAGGTGCGGCAAGAACATCCTCATCTGGTGATTAGATCAGTTTTCTGGCATGCTTTGTCAAGTACTGGATTCTGTTGGATAATGTTTTCTAGGGTAGAGCACTTTGTACAGATATCATCGAATGAGACGAAAATATCTTGCCTGGTTACGACTGAAACTTCTCTTCAATGATGGTCATGGTTCGACTTGCCAGTAACTTTGGAAGGGAAGATAAAGGCTTGCTTTAGATTGATGTCACCTCCAATATTGAAGTATATCTTTGCCATTTTTTGAAAATGTCTATCAATGCCATTTCTGTCGAATGACACACATATCATCTCGAAGAGTTGCCTTCGCATTTTTACCTGTCTTTGGCCAGCATCTCCAGAGAACACTTCATGTAGAATTCTGATATTGAAGGAAAAATCCTGGGAAGTAAGAACAATATTTTTGTTCTGAATTCCATGTGCATTCCACCAGTCTCTAAGGATTCTTGAGAATCGTGAAGTGAGTTCTGAATGGATGATATACTTTTCTCTCCACCAAATATTTGGTCACCATCCAAGTATAGAAGTCTTGGATCCGTTGAGGCCATTTTGAAACCTTGACATCATCTAAGGTGAAAGTGTGGAAACCAATTCCAGCTGTATTTGATGCCATGGGCTTATATTTTCTTTTTAAGATTGGTTCATCTATCATGCCTTCTTGTTCATCATCTACTTCAGATATTTCTGGATCTCTTGGCTGGTTTACAAATATTGGGGGATCATCTTCTTTAGAAGAGTATGTTGTGGATTCATTTCTTGCTTGAGATCTATCTTCCATGGATTCATCTTCTGATGAGTTTAGCGATTCGGACCATGGGGTATCTTCTTCTGATATGCATCTTGGCTGAGAGGCATAAAGGCCTGAAGCCTTCTGGTCAGAAATCATCAGATTTTCAGGATTTGATCCTTTTTAAATTTCTCCTTGGTCTCGCCTTTTCTTGGTTTGTTTCTTTGATACAAGGACATATTTCCTTTCCCAAACCATTTTTGCGATATCAAAATCATTTTTTTCTTTTATTGGTCGGGTGAAAGAGATTCGGTTTTGTGAGGTTGATGGAAAGGTAAAAAAGGTATAGTCTAATTTGGGTGGTGAATATGCTTGTGATGACATGGGGAAGAAGGAAGGTTTTTAAGGGAAAGTTGGGTTTCTTTGTGGCTCATAGTGATCAATTCGCAGAAGCTGAATTTGTTCTTTGATGGAAATCGTCTCCTGTTGTTGTTGTTGGAAAAATTTGAAAAGTGAAGTTCCTCGCAAACAAATCTCAAATTGTAAATTTGCCAACCTTAATTCCAAGGCTATGATCTGTCCTGCATGCTGAGACGATGTTTGCCCCACCTTTTTCTCAATTGTTTCTACTTTGCTCATCAACTTGTTTTGTGCATGGGCCACATTTTTTATTATGGTTCCGATGTTATTGAGAACTTTGTTATGGCAGATGGAATTTTTTGACTGCCAGTTCATTGTTGTTTCAATCTCACTTGTTAGGGTTTTTTCTCCAGATGGTAGTACTATATTTTTCTTGGGGATCTTTGGAACATGGCTGATACCCTCTTTTTCAAAAGGTTGAAGCAGAGGAAAATCTTGGGAGTGACTAGGACTTGAAGGGCTCATCATGAATATTTGTGGGTGTGTGGACCTTTGGGTTGGTGGAGTGTTAGGTTCATGTGAATTTTTGGATTCTAGGTTATGAGATGCTGTTGGTTCGGATTTGGGCATGGTTTCACTATCCTCCCAGCTAGGGTTAAATTTTTCAAATAGTTTTGGCCATTCATGGGGTTTGTAACTGACAAGAAATTCATATTTATCTGGACGAATTAATGAGCCAATCGAAGGATATTTATTTTCATACTTGGCCCGAAATTCTCTTTCAGTAGTTTTCCCTTTTTTCTTGGATTTTCATTTGCGCCGGTGATGTTCATCATGTTCTCCAATAGGATCTTCTATACAATCTTGGCAGGTGCAACCGAGATCCCACGGGAAGTGTCTACTGAAGGGGCATTTGAACCACTACATTCTTTTTCCTTCTTTGTCAAAATATTGGCACAAGTCATGTTCTTCTAAGATGCATTGTATATTCCAGAAGAATTCTCCATCAGGTTCTGGGTATTTATCAGTTGTTGGGTTGGATCATTTGGAAAGAAAAGATGGTTTTATTGGGTTTTTTGAGATGGGAATGGTCAAAGCTTATGCAAATGGTTTTGTCAGTTCTTTTGGTAAAAGTTGGTTCACCACATTGCAGAGATTTCTCTGATTCTCTTAGCTTCTCATAATTTGTTATCCAGGAATCAGGAAGGATTTTGAGAAGTTCATCTCTGGAAATCTGTCTGGGTATTTGGGTTCACATGGTGTTTCCTTTGGTAGCATCGATATTTAAGAGCAAGGCATTTTCTCCTCCGGGTAGGCAGAGATCCATGACATGATTTTGGACTCGCCATGCCATTTGGTGGTGAAGGGTTGCTCGGATAGAATCTTTGGCTTGTGGGGCTCCTTGAATTTGGACTTGAATTTTTAGGGCTTCGATTAGGTACAGGTCACAAAGGGACATGTTGAAGTTTGGAAAGATAGTTATGAAGACAGTTCCAGCATTCAGGGTAACTTCGGCAGTACCCAAGTTTGCATGTTGATACTCCAAATATTGTGTATCTGGAAGAGAAAGTTGAGCTACAACAGGTTGACCTTTTCTTCTGTGATATGGTAAAGCGATTCGGATGGAACCAAAATGGATATGCGTAAGACCATGAGCTCTCCGTTGCTTGGGAAAATTATCTGGTATTTGAAGGGTGATAAATTGTTCCTCTCGAGTGGCAAGAATAGGATGCTAGTCAAGTTTTGAGGCATCAACATATTCTTTTACTCCTTTTGGTCTGTGTTGGACTAAGGAACGAATTTGGGTCAAGAGTGCAAAAGATTTTCTGGCAAAGGCTGAGTAAGGGTTTATGAGTGGTAGTTCAGTGGAGGATACTTTTTGTTCATCGGGTAGGATATCTACTTCATATAGATAATCATACTTTTTGGACAAGGTTTTGTGCAGAGTAAGAGACATATTCACTTTTGCAAGAGAAGAAGAAGAGGATGATGGAAATGAGTCAGACATATTTAGTAAACTGTTCCTCCTTCCGAAATGATGGGCTGGCTCTGATACCATAGTACAAAAAGAGTAAGAGAATATGTTGCTACCTCAAAACTTGACCATCATCCTATTCTTGCCACTAGAGAGGAACAATATATCACCCTTCAAATACCAGATGATTTTCAATGAAGAGCTCATGGTTTTACCCATATCCATTTTGATGGCATCCGAATCGCTTTAACATATCACGAAAGAAAAGGTCAACCTATTGTAGCTCGACTTTCTCTTCTAGATACACTATATTTGGAGTACCAACATGCAAACTTGGGTACTGTCATAGTTACCCTGAATGCTGGAACTGTCTTCATAACTAACTTATGACCCGTACATAACCGAAGCCCTAAAAATTCAAGTCCAAATTCAGGGAGCCCTACAAGCCAAAGATTCTATCCAAGCAACCCTTCACCACCAAATGGCATGGCGAGTCCAAAATCATGCCATGGATGTCTGCCTACCCGGAGGAGAAAATTCCTTTCTCTTAAATATTGATGCTACCAAAGGAAACACTAGGTGCACCCAAATACCCAGACAGATTTCCAGAGATGAACTTGTCAAAATCCTTCCTGATTCCTAGATAACAAATTATGAGCAGCTAAGAGAATCATAGGAATATCGGCAATCTGCTGAACTGTCACGACCCGAATTTCCCCTACCATCGGGATCGTGATGGCGCCTACTCGTGGTAGCTAGGCAAGCCAATTCACTCACCATCTTCCTATTTATAGAACCCTTTGTTCTCATATTTTATAGCAAGAAAACTACTCATATTTTAAATGCGTAAGTCTTTCGATTAAAATAAGAGTAGTAGTGTAAAGTAACTGACATAAATCGTCTACCCAAGATGTGGAGTCACCAACTCACGAACTACTATGGAATAACTACACATAATGGTCTGAAAGAAATAAATCATAACCGTCTATCTCGGAACAATGAGACCACAACAATAATAAAAGCAAATAGTGGAGACGCCTGGTCTGCGGACGCCTGCAAGCTACCTCGGTCTCGGAAGTACGGTAATCCCGCTAGTGTACTACTGCTGCTGCTCCTGCTCAAAACCTGGACCTGTGCAAAAATGCATAGAAGTGTAGTATCAGCACAATCCGAACCCATGTGTTGGTAAGTGCCTGGCCTATCGCGGCGAAGTAGTGACAAGCCTAGGACCAGACATTCATATAAACCTGTGCAATACTATATATGTATATACCACAAAATAACAGGATTATCAAGTAACACAATTAACAAAGGAGTGTCATGATGGGGGAACACAATTAGCAACATATAATAAATCAGTAAAGAGAATCAGAGTGTAGTAAAACCAGCTATCACCAAAACAAGAAATTCAAATAGTTGCAAGGCATCACCCTTCGTGCTTTTACTCTCATCCTCACCAAATAAACAAATAAAAGTGCACGGCATCACCCTTCGTGCTTTAACTCTCATCCTCACATCCATGGCACGGCATGATCCTTCATGCATAGTTTAAATAGCAACGACACAGAATGTTCCTTCATGCATAATCTGTATAACAGGCACACCATGATCCTTCGTGCATAATCAATAAACAAGGCACGTCATGATCCTTAGTGCATAATCAATAAAACAAGGCGCGGAATGATCCTTCGTGCATAATCAATAAAACAAGGCACGGCATGATCCTTCGTGCATAAGCAATAAAATAAGGCAAGACATGATTCTTCGTGCATAATCAATAAACAAGGCACGACATCACCCTTCGTGCATTATCACTCTTCCTCACCCAAATACAATCACATTTAAGGGAAAAAGAATGAAACACTTAATATGAGCCATCCCGGCAAGGGACACAATAATCATCACAGTAAAGTCCAGGGAAGGGAAACAATAATCAATTTCACAATAAAGTCCCGGCAAGGGAAACAATAATCAACTTCACAATAAACTCCCGGCAAGGGAAAACAATAATCAACTTCACAACCCGGCAAGGGTTCAAGATTATGACTTAAAAACATCCCACATTAACTCACAATATATGTCAACAAACGACTCACGGTCATGCTAGACGCCAGTATATAGAAGCTCGTCACCACAGCCTATACACCGCACTCGATCACATAGCAATTAACACATTAAATCCTATTCTCTCAAGATAGGATAGATCAAACACTTACCTCGACGGCTTATAGTCCACACAATCCTCAAGCAATACTTTTCCTTTTCAATTTGGATCCAATTCTACACAATTTATTTTATATCATCAATTCTACTCAACAAACCAACCCAATTACCTAATTAAAGTTTATAAACATGCTGTCCAAAAATTGTAAAATCGACCCCGGGTCCGCATGGTAAAAAAATTCCAAAAATTATACCAATGGATTACTCGTCTTGCCACGAGTCCGTACATATAAGGAACACCAAAATTGGAGTCCTTTTGACACCTCAAATCGACCCCTAAAAGTCTCATAATTCCAGGCCCCAAAATCCTATTTTTCTGCTATTTTCATGAATGAAAGAATGGGATTGTGGTTTATAATCACCCATAAACGAGTTTTAATAATAAAATCACTTACCTCTATGATACCCACTGATTTTCTCTTTTAAAGATCGCCTCAGAACCTTCTTCCTGTTTAAAAATTGGAAAAGAACTCAAACTGCTCATTATAGGTGTACTGTTCACGTGTTTTACTGCTCCTAATAGCTTCCTTGTGAAATTCTAATGAATTTAGGCTTTTGAATCACTGAATTTGACCTTATAATGAAGGAGATATGTAGGTTCTAAGATTTGCAAATACTGCAGGTTTTTAATACGCTGTCAGGGGCAATTTCATCATTAACCTAAAAATCTGGGCAACCTTAGTAAAATGGCCATAAATCCTCATACGATGTCCAAATTTGATGATTCTTTTTGCTACGGGTCCGTAATTACGATACAGATCTAATGCTTCATTCAAAAGAGTAGTCGAAGCTCATTTATTCAATGATTCTTGGGCTCTAGGCCTCGAAATTCGACTCCGGACGCATGCCTGAGTCCCATATTTTCCTACGGACCTTCCGGGACCGTCCGATCTCGGGTCCGGGTCCGTTTACCCAAAATGTGGACCGAAGTCAACTTTATAAATATTAATATCAAATTTCGTCAAATTTTTCATAGAATTCACATATTCTAACACAAAAATTTTCCGGTTACGTGCCTGGACTACGCACGTAAATCGAGGCAATATAAAATAAGGTTTTCAAAGCCTCGGAAATGCAGAACAAATGAGGAAAACAAGTGATGACCCTTTGGGTCGTCACATCCTCCATGTCACGCCCCAAATCGAGGGACATGACCGGCGCCTGACTAGGTAGCCCCAGTCAAGCGGACCTGGGTTCCTTTATATCCCACGCAATTCCCCTGTGTTGTTTATTACTCAAAAACCAGAGATCTTACCAATTATAACTGATTTCACAATGTACAAACATAACCATACAATTTATTTACTAACAAGTTACAATTTACAGCGCCCGACATATACATATACATACATAGGCCATAGTCCCACAGTTTACTGTCTACGGAGCCTCTAGGATTACAAAGGGGGATACAATACTTGCCGGTAACAAGGCTCCGGCTATACCTTACACAAGATCAAAATAAAGTCTAAACAAGAGTGGCATGAGCCACGCAGGGCCCCGAAAGGAAAGGGGCTCACCAAAACGGGCAGTGGAAGATGAAGGATGCTACTGCCGATGAGCTGAAGTACCTGCTATCGATTCACCTACAATCATAATATGAATGTAGCGTCCCCAGCAAAAGGGACGTCAGTACACTGGAATTGTACTGGTATGTATGGACAAACTTTGTCCCAAGTAAACTCAAGCCATTAAATTACATCAAAACTAATCAAGCCAGCCAACCATGTTTTCCACCTTTTTCTCATTTCAGATAAGTCTCAACATAAGCACGTTCAAGGTCAACAATTAGAACAACAACCAATCAACCACATAAATTGCAAGTAGTCAAACATAGGGGCAATCGGTGCCCCCCAGGTTGCAAACTCTCCTGCTGTCTCCTTTCACAATTTCACATCATTGATTTTTGTATCAATTTTCAATAGCGATTTCGATCGCTTTCCATCCTTATTACCCCTGACCACCCTTATTACCTCGGCCACCCTTATCACCCCAACCCACACCTTATTTCCTCACGTTGCGGCGCGCAACACGACCCCGCCTTACAGTTTAAAACACAACAATTTCAAACAGCAGATATGGCACTACACACAATTTCAACAAGTTCAAATAAGCAACTTGCACATTGTTTCATGTTCTCAATTACTTATCAAGCCAATATCACAACCAAGTTACAATATTTCCATAATCAAAAATATTCACACAAGTATGTTCAACAATTTTCCACAATTCAAGTGTTTCGTCTCTTTCCACAATAAACCAATTTTCAAGTGTTTCGTTTCTTTTCCACAAGGTGCCATATAGGCTATCATAACCATTATTCACAATTCTTCACCAATTCCAATTCCCTTGTTATCTTTCAATTCATATTTCATACCACACCACATGTAGTTTAACATCAATTAGATACCCAACAACAAAATCAACAAATTACACACAATCTCTCAAATTAACACATGCCAAACGAATTGCACACATAAGGGCGATTTCACAAGAATCAAAGTTAGCCATACATACCTCGATTGAGCTTTCCTTAAGTTACTACAACACTCCAAAAACTCTAGCAATTCCAATCTACTATGAAACATAACAAATTTAAACACATATTAGAAAGATATTCATGAAACTAGCTCATTTGAACAATTTATCAAACACTAGTTGAGCATCTTGATTTCGAATCCCCTTTTTAAGACTTCCTTCATTCCCTAACCCAACCTTTAGTTATTTAAGTTAAACAATCTTCCCATAAACCTAAGTTGTACATGTATGTATACACAATACTAATAAACCCAAGAATCATACCTCAATAACTCATCTTATACACCAAACTCGAAATTAAACCCTAGGGTATAGAATCTTACCTCTTAAATGAAGAACTTGCTATTGGGTTCTTGATTCTTGAAGATTGATGCAAGATTTGGATGATTTAGATGTTGGGTTCCTCCTTCTCTCTCTAAAATACTCTCACCTCTCTCTAAAATCAGTAAGAAATGACCCCAAAATGAACCCCAAAGCCTATATATTGAAATGGGGTCGGGTTATAAAAATAAAACAAATAACCCTGCGATGTCAATTCTGCTATCGCAGAATGCACCGGAGAATGGACATGCGGGCCGCAAAATGCACCGCAAAATCGGCAGCCAAAAATGAGCTACACTGGTCCAAGATGCGGTCAAGATGCGGACCGCAGAACGAACATGCGGACCGCAGAATGAACATGCGGATCGCATATTTGACCTGACACACGATCGCATTTTCCAGCCTTTGGTAATTTGATCGTAACTTTGTGTAGGAATGTCCAAATGACGAACGGTTTGAAGCGTTGGAAACTAGACTCAAAGGGCTTTCATTTGATATGCTATTCACCACATAAAACCGTATACATAATTATCTATGGTCGTTTAAAGTGGAGCCTTGTGCGAATCCATTTGGAATTTTGGCCTATTTCGAAAATTTTCCCATTTGGCTTACACTTGGGCTTCCATTTGGACCTCATATCACTTACCATAAGACTCATACTCATATTTATCAAGTCTAATTGATGTCCATCATGTTCATAGCAAATAAAATATAATAATTAGCCTACGTGGCACCACAGAATCCTATATTACTTAGCGAAATTTTCTGGGGCCTTACATTCTCCCCCCTTAGGATCATTCGTCCTCGAATGAGGTGTATAGTCTTTCCCAAACACTTTAACATCATACATCTCTTTTCTAACCTACCTTCAGTGTCAAAATTTTCACTAACTCCTAAATTATTCAGAAATTTCGGCAGAGTTTCCTTTGTAACTAGGCCTATCCTCCTGCCAGAGAATCACCAAAATCTTCTTAACCACACATCCACAACTGTACATAGCACCACAATGTATATATCCACAATCCTAGTCCCAGTATTATAAGAACTACATTAACATATGGATACCAGAACATGGACTGCACAGTTTTACATCAAAATATCTATATGGTACATTCCAAGTCAAAACTAACTGGTATTTAATCAAACGAAAGTACTTTCCTTCCACGACACATTTATCCTTCTACGCGACATTATCGACTTACAAGCATTATCATAACACCTTCTCAAAAATAATATCAACTCCCAAACATACATAATAAGGATGGCAGATACACATCTTGCATGAGATAACTATCCATTGACTTTACCTTTTTATAACTTCCACTGTACAATTTACACTCCACTGGATATTGCAATTCATGATAACAACAATAACCCACAATTCCATAACTTGACACCATACCATCAAGGATATCAGTTCATACTAAACAAACAATCATGTGTTCATAATAGTCCTTACCAACCATTAATGTAATCGCAAAGGTGTTCATCAACAAGAATATAATTTCCTTTCAATCAACAGTCCATATGAAATCAAGACATCACGAGTCTTGCTAGTAGTGCATCATGATCATATAGTGCAATCGAGTCAATTCGTACCCACATTTTTTTTATCACTATCTTCTTAGACATAAGCATATGGAAACACAAAGTACATGAGGAACAGTTACGGGGAATATCATACACCTATTGCAACCTAATGTGTAATACAGTCATGTTACTTTTATTATCAACTCACATAACATTTTTAGGGGTACACTCACACTAAACCCTTGATGACCCTTAATAATTACCCTAAGATGTGCTTTCATAAACTGACCATAAAATTACCTACCCAACATACATGTGACCACACTGTGAAGCTTCATCTTTGACTCGTCTAAACTTACAATGCTCAATGGATCGGGATCTAATCAATGAGGAATAACAAAGTTCAAGATCAGGCTGAAGTTCTTCAAGAATCCATTAATGCATTGGGTAGAGTACTATATGAGGTCGTATACTAAGAGACACAAAATGTTACTACTAACAATACTGACATGGTTAATCATTGTGACTACCTCAATTAATACATAAATGAGGAATAGGAGTAAGTAGTACATGGGAAATAGGAATCATTAAGGAGGAATACTCAAGCACGTGAACCACTCATTTCCTAAAGTGTAGGAAAAATCCGTCGATGAATTACACTCTTAACATTACTTGACACACAGAATCTATGCCACAAGCCTATAAGGATGAAAAGAATTGAACGCTTATGAGATTACCATATTCTAGACAACTTAACACTTCTTGGTAATTGATCATATACAAGGAAACTAAAAACTACGACCATTGTTTTTCATTCAAATCAACATGTTCATGATATGTACAAAAATCCGAAGTCATCTAATCTCAACCTTTCACGAGTGAAACTCAATAGCTAGGAAATCTTGATATTGGGACAAAAGCATGAATTGGTTAGATGGTTCTAATAGTTAACACGACGCTCCAGGGAGAAGGCAAATAACACTCATATCTATCCAAGAAGGTGATATACCAAGAGTAGTAAAACTCTCCACACATGACAACGACATAATCCAAGATTCTAGAAGTTGAGGGTGTAAAGAAAACCAAACTCAATGAGACATTGCACAATAATCACTGAAGGTTTGCAGATGTTCATGATGAGATCTCCATATGTTTTGACTTGAGAAAGGAAGTATCATAGTGATACATAGAAGACACGTTCTCTCATGGTTATTGTACAAGTGTTGGGTTCTAGCACAACGACTTCACTAAATAAGGAATACAATTAACACATTGTGGAGACATAAAGAGAGAATAATCATTCGTTATGAGTTGGACATGCCTATGCTATACTATCTTCCAAACTACAATACAATTCTACATCACGGGCAACCGCAATACTAGAAACCAAGTGAGCTACTTACTACGGGATATCTCAAGTGGAAACAAAAATTATGGCGACACAAGATCTTTCCTATGATGGGATGTGAGGATCTGAATTTTTTAGAAAAACTTTATGCACACATTGACCATTTCAATTGACATGTACTTGTAGGATAAGTGTAGATGCATGCTTTCACGTTTCTTGATAGTAAAAAGGTTTTCATGACGTTACTTGCAAGAGAGTGGATTGGCTGTTCAAGCCATATAAGCCATATACACAACTGAGAAAAGAGTGACTCGAGAAGGATCACAAATCTTGGATACTTTGCATGGAACTTGACACCACATGTACAAACTTTATGATGGTGCATGTGTAGGCACGAGTGAGCGGATGTTGTCCATTTAAATAAAAAGTTTCTGTAAGAAATTCATCAGGAATAGTCCTTTGTTGAGAATTTAGGAAAAACAAGTGGGAAGTATCAATAGTGCTATAACTCAATTCTGGAACATAATTATAGAGCTCAATTCCATAGGAGGTTGTACATACTAGAACTGTGATCGGGAGAATTTGTAAATAATACGTCTCATTAAAAGAGCATGTGCATGAACTATTTTGTAATTTAGATTCTTTTTAAGAACATATCTATGCAATGACAAGGAAATCATAAGGGTTTAACAAAAAGTTTAAACAATCGCCACATTACCAAATAAAATGGATCACATAGCTTTTTACATAATTACCATACCTCTAGGCTGCATTTCATAGCCCTTCCATAGGGTTCACATATAAAATTATTCACCTATGCGCTTCATACAATAATAATAAAATCACAAGTACAAATCAAACACTTTAAACATTCACCGCATTATCGAATAAAAGAATCATGCCATTTTTACGTATATTAGTCCATCGACTCTTGGGGCCATAATTATCACATCAGACTTGGCACTAGGCCACATTTCATAACACAATCTCTTCTTCCTCGCATTTCACATCAACATCATAATCTGTTTCATATTCCCTCATGTCACAAGTATCACCAGGTACAATTTCATTTTGAGTTCTCGACACATTGTCTATACTTTATTTCTCAAAAGCATTTGACTTATTTCAACATCTCTATGCATAGACGACTTCACATTTGAATACATGATTCATACTTCTAAAACCTATTTTAAGTTGTCAATAATAGCACATTGATCATATTGGAATGCATCTTTCACAAATATCGGGTCACAACAACAATTCATGTAAAGTATCAATCACAGCTAGAGTCCAACATTTAGTCTTACCACATTTACACAATCACTTACTTCATTTCCAAACATCTTTATACATTACCAACAACAAGACGCAATCAATCAAATACCTTTGGTACACGTAAGAACATTTTGGAAGAATCAACCATAACAAGTTTTCTCACAAAATTTGGCATCAAAATATCAATTCAAACTTGACTTGACGTCTAGACATTTTAGCACATAGTTCACATTCTTTACATATCCTCATCTACCAAGAATAATATATTAAACAAATGAAAAAGTACTTCCAACATATATTTTCACAGCAATAATTCACTTAACATAACAAAACGGGTACTGCATCAATTATATTTTGAACCTACAACATTTATGCGAGCACCATGGAAGCTTATTTTCTAAGAGAAGGGATTTTAGCCGTACATACTGATGAAATACTACATGATCTGGTGGTACAATGACATTAGTAAGAACGAGGGTACTCTCCTTAACAACAACTTCTACCAATCACTCCACGACTCAACACATTCTCCTAACAAGTCCTTGGGTAATCCACTTGGACTCAATGGTGGGATAAATCCCACCTTACATGCTTCGAATTCACAGATTATGGTATCAAAATTACCAATCTTGAGAGTAATACTTAGAGAGGAAATTAGCTCCCTATCTTGAGCCATATCGCACGATCTGGAATATCAAAGAAATTGGTAAATTCCTAAATGTCCGTGCAGCCCCCAACTTATATGATGTGGTCGACAACACACCGATAAGAAGGGCACTACTAGACACGGCTCCGAGACATCCTAGGACACTTAAAAACCTTAGGCTCTGATACCAAGTTGTCACGCCCCAAATCGAGGGACATGACCGGCGCCTGACTAGGTAGCCCCAGTCAAGCGGACCCGGGTTCCTTTATATCCCACGCGATTCCCCTGTGTTGTTTATTACTCAAAAACCAGAGATCTTACCAATTATAACTGATTTCACAATGTAAAAACATAACCATACAATTTATTTACTAACAAGTTACAATTTACAGCGCCCGACATATACATATACATACATAGGCCATAGTCCCACAGTTTACTGTCTACGGAGCCTCTAGGATTACAAAGGAGGATACAATACTTGCCGGTAACAAGGCTCCGGCTATACCTTACACAAGATCAAAATAAAGTCTAAACAAGAGTGGCATGAGCCACGCAGGGCCCCGAAAGGAAAGGGGCTCACCAAAACGGGCAATGGAAGATGAAGGATGCTACTGCCGATGAGCTGAAGTACCTGCTACTGATTCACCTACAATCATAATATGAATGTAGCGTCCCCGGCAAAAGGGACGTCAGTACACTTGAATTGTATTGGTATGTATGGACAAACTTTGTCCCAAGTAAACTCAAGCCATTAAATTACATCAAAACTAATCAAGCCAGCCAACCATGTTTTCCACCTTTTTCTCATTTCAGATAAGTCTCAACATAAGCACGTTCAAGGTCAACAATTAGAACAACAACCAATCAACCACATAAATTGCAAGTAGTCAAACATAGGGGCAATCGGTGCCCCCAGGTTGCAAACTCTCCTGCTGTCTCCTTTCACAATTTCACATCATTGATTTTTGTATCAATTTTCAATAGCGATTTCGATCGCTTTCCATCCTTATTGCCCCTGACCACCCTTATTACCTCGGCCACCCTTATCACCCCAACCCACACCTTATTTCCTCACGTTGCGGCGCGCAACACGACCCCGCCTTACGGTTTAAAACACAACAATTTCAAACAGAGCAGATATGGCACTACACACAATTTCAACAAGTTCAAATAAGCAACTTGCACATTGTTTCATGTTCTCAATTACTTATCAAGCCAATATCACAACCAAGTTACAATATTTCCATAATCAAAAATATTCACACAAGTATGTTCAACAATTTTCCACAATTCAAGTGTTTCGTCTCTTTCCACAATAAACCAATTTTCAAGTGTTTCGTTTCTTTTCCACGAGGTGCCATATAGGCTATCATAACCATTATTCACAATTCTTCACCAATTCCAATTCCCTTGTTATCTTTCAATTCATATTTCATACCACACCACATGTAGTTTAACATCAATTAGATACCCAACAACAAAATCAACAAATTACACACAATCTCTCAAATTAACACATGCCAAACGAATTGCACACATAAGGGCGATTTCACAAGAATCAAAGTTAGCCATACATACCTCGATTGAGCTTTCCTTAAGTTACTACAACACTCCAAAAACTCTAGCAATTCCAATCTACTATGAAACATAACAAATTTAAACACATATTAGAAAGATATTCATGAAACTAGCTCATTTGAACAATTTATCAAACACTAGTTGAGCATCTTGATTTCGAATCCCCTTTTTAAGACTTCCTTCATTCCCTAACCCAACCTTTAGTTATTTAAGTTAAACAATCTTCCCATAAACCTAAGTTGTACATGTATGTATACACAATACTAATAAACCCAAGAATCATACCTCAATAACTCATCTTATACACCAAACTCGAAATTAAACCCTAGGGTATAGAATCTTACCTCTTAAATGAAGAACTTGCTATTGGGTTCTTGATTCTTGAAGATTGATGCAAGATTTGGATGATTTAGATGTTGGGTTCCTCCTTCTCTCTCTAAAATACTCTCACCTCTCTCTAAAATCAGTAAGAAATGACCCCAAAATGAACCCCAAAGCCTATATATTGAAATGGGGTCGGGTTATAAAAATAAAACAAATAACCTTGCGATGTCAATTCTGCTATCGCAGAATGCACCGCAGAATGGACATGCGGGCCGCAAAATGCACCGCAAAATCGGCAGCCAAAAATGAGCTACATTGGTTCAATCTGCGGTCAAAATGCGGACCGCAGAACGAACATGTGGACCGCAAAGTAGAACATGCGGATCGCATATTTGACCTGACACACGATCGCATTTTCCAGCCTTTGGTAATTTGATCGTAACTTTGTGTAGGAATGTCCAAATGACGAACGGTTTGAAGCGTTGGAAACTAGACTCAAAGGGCTTTCATTTGATATGCTATTCACCACATAAAACCTTATACATAATTATCTATGGTCGTTTAAAGTGGAGCCTTGTGCGAATCCATTTGGAATTTTGGCCTATTTCGAAAATTTTCCCATTTGGCTTACACTTGGGCTTCCATTTGGACCTCATATCACTTACCATAAGACTCATACTCATATTTATCAAGTCTAATTGATGTCCATCATGTTCATAGCACATAAAATATAATAATTAGCCTACGTGGCACCACGGAATCCTATATTACTTAGCGAAATTTTCTGGGGCCTTACATTCTCCCCCCCCTTAGGATCATTCGTCCTCGAATGAGGAGTATAGTCTTCCGGGAACAAATGTGGGTAACGGCTCCGCATATCAGACTCGGACTCCAAGGTCGATGCCTCAAGAGGCTGACCTCTCCACTGAACACGCACAGAAGGAAAACTGTTCGACCTCAACTGTTGAACCTGCCAGTCTTGAATGGCCACCGTCTCCTCCTCGTAAGATAGATCATTGTCCAATTGAACAGTACTGAAGTCTAACACATGTGTAGGATCGCAGTGGTACCTCTGAAGCATAGATACATGAAAAACTGGATGTACGGCTGATAATCTATGTGGCAGTACTAGTCTGTAAGCCACCTTTCCCACTCGGTCCAGAATCTCAAATGGACCAATATACCTAGGACTGAGCTTGCCTTCTTTCCGAACCTCATCACGCCCTTTAAAGGCGATACACGGAGCGATACCCGCTTATCAACCATGAAATCCACATCTCTGACCTCACGATCCGCATAAGTCTTCTGTCTGAACTGAGCTGAACGCAATCTCTCCTGGATAGTCTTGACCTTGTCTAAGGCCTCCTGAACTAAGTCTGTACCCAGCAACCGAGCCTCTCCCGGTTCAAATCATCCGATTGGAGACTGACATCGCCTAGCATACAACGCCTCATACGGAGCCATCTGAATGCTATACTGGTAGTTGTTGTTGTAGGCGAACTCTGTTAATGGTAGAATCTGGTCCCATGATTCTCCAAAATTAATGACACAGGCTCAGAGCATGTCCTCTAGGATCTGAATAGTCCTCTCAGACTGACCGTCTGTCTGAGGATGAAAAGTTGTACTCAACTGAACATGGGTGCCTAAATCTTGCTGGACCGCTCTCCCAAAACGCGAGGTAACTGCGTACCCCAATCTGAGATAATAGACACCGGCACCCCATGAAGGCGAACAACCTCCCTGATGTAAATCTCTGCAAGCTTCTCGGATGAGTAAGAGACAGATACGGGAATGAAGTGTGCTGACTCAGTCAGCCTATCAACAATGAATCAAATAGCATCAAATCTCCTCCGAGTCAAAGAAAGTCAAGTAACGAAGTCCATTGTAATCCGCTCCCATTTCTACTCGGGAATTTCAATTCTCTGGAATACACCACCAGGCCTGTGGTGCTCATATTTTACCTGCTGACAGTTTAGACACTGAACGATATACACAATGATGTCTTTCTTCATCCTACGCGACCAATAGTGCTGCCGTAAGTCCTGATACATCTTCGTGGTGCCCGAGTGAATAGAATACTGCGAACTGTGGGCCTCCGCTAAGATCAACTCTTGATTCCCCTCAACATTAGGCACACAAACTCACCCTTGCAATCTCAATACCCCGTCATCATCTAGAGTTCCCTTCGTGGCACCTCCCCGCTGTACAGTATCCCTCAGGTCATGCAAATGAGGATCATCAAATTGCTTCTCATGGATACGCTCTAATAGGGAAGAACGAGCGACCGTGCAGGCTAACACCCTGCTAGGCTCAGAAATGTCTAGTCTCACGAACCGATTGGCTAAGGCCTGAACATCTAGAGCAAGTGGTCTCTGGCTGACCGGAATATAAGCGAGACTACCCATGCTGGCAGACTTTCTACTTAACGCATCGGCCACCATATTGGCCTTACCTGGGTGATATAGGTTGGTAACATCATAGTCCTTCAGCAACTTTAACAATGTCCTCTGTCGCTAATTAAACTCCTTTTGCTTGAATAAATACTGTAGGCTTTTGTGATCAGTGTACCCCTCGTACGCCACACCATATGGATAATGCCTCCAGATTTTTAAGGCATGAACCACTTCTGCCAGCTCAAGATCATGAACCGGATAATTCTTCTCATGGATTTTCAACTGTCTCGAAGCATAAGCAATAACTTTTCTATTCTGCATCAATACCGATTTAAGCCCAGTACGGGATGCATCACCATAAATTGTGTAAGGCCCTGAACCCGTGGGTAAAATTAACACTGGTGCCATAGTCTAAGCTGTCTTGAGCTTTTAAAAGCTTGCCTCACACTCATCTGACCACTTGAACTGGGCACCCTTCTACAAATCGACGGTAATATCTTGCTAACCCCAAGAAACTCTGAATCTTGGTCACTGAAGCTGGTTGAGGCTAATTCTTGACTGCCTCAATCTTCTTTTGGGTCCACCTGAATGCCCTCTACTAACACGATATGACCCAGAAATGCAACTGTACTTAGCCAGAACTCATACTTTTGAAATATCTGCATATAGATGACTATTTTTCAGAGTTTGGAAAGCCACTCTGAGATGTTGCGCATGCTCTTCCTGACTGTAGGAGCATATCAATACGTTATCCATGGGTACTATCACAAGACAGTCTAACTAAGGCATGAACACCTTGTACATATACACATAACCATGACTTTGGCCATAAGAGTTGTCCCTAAATTACTACATTGCCAATTAACTACGTGTTATCAAATACCTTATTCCAAAGCTCCCACATTACTCAGAATGAGGTATGGAAACCTCGTGATTACTTTTTCGAATTAATGAGTCATATTTATCCGCACCTGGGTGCTCGTCTCAAAGGCTAAACTCAATAGTTTCAAAATAGAAATGGCTAAATATGAATAGAAACTATACAAGATTTGTCAAATAGTCCTAATGGGCATGACTCTCATTTACATATGTAATACGAAAATATTAATTTCATAAAAGAAGAATTTTAAACACATAAAATCTTACCACCAAGACCTAATCCTCATATGATATCCACCGTAGCTTGAAGCTCGGTTTAGAAATATTTCACATTATGCAAAAATTTGAGGACCTCATCCTCAACTCTAAATCACAAGTACTTGCACATTGTATCATCTGAAATTTTTTCATTTCCTTTCTTTCTTCCTTTCAATAATTGCCCGTCAAAGAAAATCACGACATAAAATGAACCCTCAAAATGATAGGGTATACAATTAACGATTGAAATTATTTATTCCAAGAATTATATCAAAACTCACTGTAATAAGTAATATAAAGTCACTCTTAGCCACATGGCTAGTTTAGAGACTAACACCTAATAATAGGGGTGTCTATCCTCATGTAATAACTCAACGTGAGTATTCCCATAAGCAGATTTGATGATTACGATGCCCACTCATGAGTGGAGCATATTAAGAGGACTCGCCTAAATTTTTCAAAAACCAATCAAATTAAGGAGAAATATCCTTTTTATAACTGTTGAAATTGTACATATGATGACACTATCTGGTGTAGTAATCTCACTCATACCATAAAAATTATATCAAGGGTTAGGTCTCCACCTCTAGGATTTTTACCTCCACATCTAACATCCTGACCTCCACATCTGGCTGGCCATGTAAGATAAATATTAACTGCAATGGAGCGTGTAGCCTGAGTGCTTTCCTAAATTTACATTTCTCCAAAATTACACATTCACAAAAATCCTTTGAGGCTCATCTAACTTATTGCATATGAAGACATATTCGGACACTGTCATGGTGACCTAGTACAACCGTTCAATCGCATATACCATGTAGAGAATTTGGGAGGTGATGTCTTCAGAACATTTTCTTAAAATAGAGTTTAGTAGGTAGTGTTCGGTTGGTCAGCTTGCCCTCTCGTAGGCTTGCCACAAACATCAACGGCCAATTTCCTCTTTTGCTATGTTGGCTTAACACAGCTGAGCTACCTCATTTACTCATATACTCTTCATTATTCTCTGGGGGCAATTCTTATCCCCATGAAAAGAACCAACCTTAAATATGTATAAATTATTCAGAGGACCTTTCCATACCATATATATACATTCCAATAACTCACAATATTTGTCCTTCACAACTCCAACAAATCAACCGGATGTCAAAGTCCGTTGAAACCCCACACGATTCATTGGGTGATCTACGGATATACTTGCATCTTCCGTGGAACCATAACTGGTATGGTAAATATATTATCTTCCCACTACTTCTATTTGCCATCCGAAGTACAGTAAAATCAACCCCCTCTCATTTGACTATTCCCACGTTCTGTAATCCCTCACAACAGCGGTAAAGCATAATCTTGTGGGTTCTCAAAAGATGCACCGCTGAAGGTGGTAGCAAAGAGTTTGGTGAAACCTATCCGACCTCCGTAAGACTTTTGAAGGCATAGTTGATCTATCACCAGCCCGTGCCATTGTTCGGATGGAGAAGCGGTACGTGACTTCACCATTCGTGGGAAGACAAGAGTGGAAATTCAACTTAACATTTGAAGAATGAATTCGCACGATAAGAAAGAACAAATGAGAGACTTTTCCTAACTCAATAGATTCTGGAGGACAAGTACAGACGTCTCCGTACCTACCCCTCAGACTCTACTAAGCTTGTTCGTGAGTTGTGAGACCTATGTAACCTAGAGCTCTAATACCAACTTGTCACGACCCGAATTTCCCCAACCATCGCGATCGTGATGGCGCCTACTCGTAGTAGCTAGGAAAGCCAATTCACCCACCATCTTCCTATTTATACAACCCTTTGTTCTCATATTTAATAGCAAGAAAAATACTCATATTTTAAATGCAGAAGTCTTTCGAATAAAATATGAATAGTAGTGTAAAGTAACTGACATAAATCCTCTACCCAAGATGTGGAGTCACCAACTCACGAACTACTAAGGAATAACTACACATAATGGTCTGAAATAAATAAATAATAACCGTCCGTCTCAAAACAATGAGACTACAACAATAATGAAAGCAATAAGAAGAGACGGCGGGCCTGCGGACGGCTGCAAGCTACCTCAATCTCGGAAGTATAATAATCCTGCTAGTGAACTACTACTGCTGCTCCTGCTCAAACCTGGACCTGTGCAAAAATGCACAGAAGTGTAGTATCAGCACAATCCAACCCCATGTGCTGGTAAGTACCTAGCCTATCCCGGCGAAGTAGTGACAAGCCTAGGACTAGACACTCATATAAACCTGTGCAATTCTATATATGTATATACCACAAAATAACAGGATTATCAAGTAACACAATTAACAAAGGAGTATCATGCTGGGGGAACACAATTAGCAATATATTATAAATTAGTAAAGAGAATCAGAGTGTAGTAAAAACAGCTATCACCAAAACAAGAAATTCAAATAGTTGCACGGCATCACCCTTCATGCTTTTACTCTCATCCTCACCAAATAAACAAATAAAAGTGCACGGCATCACCCTTCGTGCTTTTACTCTCATCCTCACATCCATGGCACAGCATGATCCTTCGTGCATGGTTCAAATAGCAACGTCACAGAATGTTCCTTCGTGCATAATCAGTATAATAGGCACGACATGATCCTTCGTGCATAATCAATAAACAAGGCATGTCATGATCCTTCATGTATAATCAATAAAACAAGGCACGGCGTGATCCTTCGTGCATAATCAATAAAACAAGGCACGGCATGATCCTTCGTGCATAATCAATAAACAAGGCACGGCATCACCTTTCGTGCATTATCACTCTTTCTCACCCAAATAACAATCACATTTAAGGGAAAAAGAATGAAACAATTAGTATGAGCCGTCCCGGCAAGGGACACAATAATCATCACAGTAAAGTCCCAGCAAGGGAAACAATAATCAATTTCACAATAAAGTCCCGGCAAGTGAAACAATAATCAACTTCACAATAATGTCCCGGCAAGGGAAAACAATAATCAACTTCACAATATAGTCCTGGCAAGGGAAAACAATAATCAACTGCACAACCCGACAATGGTTCAAGATTATGACTTAAAAACATCACACATTAACTCACAATATATGTCTACAAATGACTCACGGTCATGCTAGACGCAAGTATATAGAAGCTCGTCACCACAACTTATACACCACACTCGATCACATAGCAATTAGCACATTAAATCCTTTTCCCTCTAGCTAGGATAGATCAAACACTTACCTCGATAGCTTATAGTCCACTCAATCCTCAAGCAATACTTTTCCTTTCGAATTTCGCTCCAAATCAATCGTATATATACACAATTTCTTTAATATCATCAATTCTACTCAACAAACCAACCCAATTGCCTAATTAAAGTTTTTCAACATGCTGTCCAAAAATTGTAAAATCGACCCCGGGTCCGCTTGGTCAAAAAATTCCAGAAATTATACCAATGGATTACTCGTCTTGCCACGAGTCCGTACACATAAGGAACACCAAAATTGGAGTCCTTTTGACTTCTCAAATCGACCCCTAAAGGTCTCATAATTCCAGGTCCAAAATCCTATTTTTCCGCTATTTTCATGAATTAAAGAATGGGATTGTAATTTATAATCACCCATAAACGAGTTTTAATAATAAAATCACTTACCTCTATGATACCCACCAATTTACTCTTTTAAAGATCGCCTCAGAACCTTCTTACCGTTCAAAAATTGGAAAAGAACTCGAACTGCTCATTATAGGTGTACTGTTCACGTGTTTTACTCCTCCCAATGGATTCCTTGTGAAATTCTAATGAATTTAGGCTTTTGAATCACTGAATTTGACATTAAAATGAAGGCGATATGCAGGTTTTAAGATTTGCAAACAGTGTAGGTTTTTAATACGCCGTCAGGGGCAATTTCGTTATTAACCTGAAAATCTGGGCAACCTTAGTAAAATGGCCATAAATCCTCATACGATGTCCAAATTCGATGACTCTTTTTTTTACGGGTGCGTAATTACGATACAGATCTAATGCTTCATTCAAAAGAGTAATCAAAGCTCATTTATTTAATGATTCTTGGGCTCTAGGCATCAGAATTCGACTCCAAACGCATGCCCGAGTCCCATATTTTCCTACGGACCTTTCGGGACCGTCTGATCTCGGGTCCGGGTCCATTTACCCAAAATGTTGACCGAAGTCAACTATATCAATATTAATATCAAATATCTTCAAATTTTCCATAGAATTCACATACTCTAACACAAAAAGTTTTCCGGCTACATGCCCGAACTATGCATGTAAATCGAGGAAATATAAAATAAGGTTTCCAAGGCCTTGGAAATGCAGAACAAATGAGGAAAATAAGTGATGACCCTTTGGGTCGTCACATGAACCAACCTTTACCAAAAGAAGTGACAAAACCATTTTCATAAGCTTTGACCATTCCCATCTCAAAAAACCCAATAAAACCATCTTTTCTTGCCAAATGATCCAACCCAATAATACAACGATACATACCTAGAACCTGATGGAGAATTCTTTTGGAATATACAAAGCATCATGGAAGAACATGGTTGGTACCAATATTTTGACAAAGAAGGAAAAAGAATGTGGTGGTTCAAATGCCCCTTCACTGCACACTACCCATGGGATCTCGATTGCACCTGCCAAGATTGTATAGAAGATCCAATTGGAGAATATGATGAACATCACCAGCGCAAACCAAAATCCAAGAAAAAGGGAAAAACTACTGAAAGAGATTTTTGGTCCAAGTATGCAAATAAAGATCCTTCGATTGGCTCATTAAGCCGTCCAAGTAAATATGAATTTCTTGTCAGTTACAAAGCCCAAGAAATGCCAAAACTACCTAAATAATTCACCCCTAGCTGGGAGGATAGTGAAACCATGCCCAAATCTGAACCAACATCATCTCATACTCCAGAATCCAAAAAACCACCTGAACCTAAAACTCCACCAACCCAAAGGTCCACAGACCCACAAATATTCATGATGAGCCCTTCAAGTTCCAGTCACTCCCAAGATTTTCCTCCGCTACAACCTTTTGAAAAAGAGGGTATCAACCATTCTCCAAAGATCCCCAAGAAAAATATAATACTACCATCTGGAGAAAAAACCCCAACAAGTGACATTGAAGCAACAATGAATGGCAGTCACAACATTCCATCTGCCAAAACGAAGTGCTCAATAACATCGGCAACACCATAAAACAATGTGGCTCATGAACAAAACAAGTTGATGAGCAAAGTAGAAATATTGAGAAAAAGGTGGAGGAGACATCGTCTGAGCATGAGGGACTGATCAAAGCCTTGGAACTAAGGTTGGCCAATTTACACTATGAGATTTGTCTGCTAGGAACTTCACTTTTCCATTTTTTCCAACAACAATAACAAGAGACGATTTCCATCAAAGAAAAAATTCAGCTTCTGCGAAATGATCACTATGAGCCATAAAGAACCCCAGCTTTCCCTTCAGAACCTGCCTTCTTCCCCATGTCATCACAAGCATATTCACCACCCAAATTAGACTATACCTTTTCTACATTTCCATCGACCTCACAAAATCCAATCTCTTTCACCCGACAAACAAAAGAAGAAAATGATTTTGATATCGCAAAAATGGTTTTGTAAAGGAAAGATGCCTTGCAGCAAAAAAACTAACCAAGAAAAGGCGAGACCAAGGAGAAAATTCAAAAGTCGAATCCTGAAAATCTGATATTTTTGACAAGAATGCTCCAGACCTCTATGTCTCTCAGCCAAGATACGTATCGGAAGAAGACATCCCATGGTCTGAATCGCTAAACTCATCAGAAGATGAATCCACGGAAGATAGCTCTCAAGCAAGAGATGAATGCACAACAAACTCTTATGAAGAAGGTGATCCTCCAATATTTGTAAACCTGTCAAGAGATCCAGAAATATCTGAAGTAGATGATGAAGAAGAAGGCATGACAGATGAACCAATCCCAGAAAGAAGATATAAGCCCATGGCGTCAAAGCCAGTTGTAACTGGTTTCCACACTTTCACATTAGATGATGTCAATGTTTCAAAATGGCCTCAATGGATCCAAGACTTCTATAATTGGATGGTGACCAAAAATTTGACGGAGCGAGAAAAGTATATCATCCTTTCAGAACTCACTTCACGATTCTCAAGAATCCTTAGAGACTGGTGGAATGCCCTTGGAATTCAAGACAAAAATACTTTTCTTACTTCCCAGGATTTTGCCTTCAATATCAAAATCCTACATGAAGTGTTCTGCGGAGATGCTGGCCAAAGACATGAGAAAATGCGAAGGAAACTCTTCGAGATGAAGTGTGTGTCATTCGATAGAAATGACATTGATAGACATTTTCAAAAAATGGCAAAGATATACTTCGAGATTGGAGGTGACATCAATATAAAGCATGCCTTTGTATCTTCCCTTCCAATGTTACTGGCAAGTTGAACCATGACCATCATTAAAGAGAAGTTTCAGTCCATAACCATTCCACAAATTGGTTACATCAGGCAAGCTATTTTTGTCACATTGGATGATATCTTTATGAAGTGCTCTGCCGTAAGATAAATTATCCAACACAATCTAGCACTTGACAAAGCATGTCGCAAATCTGATCTAATCACCTGATCAGGATGTTCTTACTGCACCTCTAGGCGAAGGAGAGGATTCAGGAGGTTCAAAAGGCCAAGGATTCCAGATGGGAAATCAAGATTAAAAGCCTCACAAAATATTTCAAATGGAGAAGCCATGAAATTTTAATAAGAAAAATAGATGTTTTATTTGCCATAAGATTGGACATTTCGCAAAAAAAAAAATGTCCACAATCAAGAAGATCTGTCAAAATCATTCAAGAGATTGAAGATTACACTGGCATACATCTTGGAAAAGAGGATGAACTAGAATCCATATTCTCTATAGATGATGAACCTAATGAAGAGACTTTATTCTCTCTTGATATCTATCAAGATCAAGGCAATTACCAAATCTCAGAACGAATGATTCAGACTCCAGAGGAGATCAATTCTCTTAGTGTTATTCCTCAAGTAGAACTCAAGATCTATTTATCCAAATGGGACAAACACCCTCGAGTTATTGCTTTCATCGACACCGGAGCTGCTTCCTCACTTATAAATCCAACTATTTTTCCTGAAGATCAATGGGTACTGCATTTTAAGGATTTCAACACTGCATCAAATGCGATCCTGACCTCAACTGTCATTACAAAGCACCCGATCACCATTGAGTTTTTCTCAGGATTGAAGTATATAATGAAGCTGCTAGGATCTGATGTACTAGGAAAAGATCTTATTATTGGATTCGAGATTTACAAACAGCTTAGAGATCAGCTCCACATCAAGGCTACCATGATAGCTTTTAAAAAGTAATTCATGCCTTATTCTGAGATTTCGAGGCTATTCCAAATCACCAAGGATGAACAGATCAAAGAGATTAAGCAAAATCTCATTGAACATGTGTCAATTCCCATAAGGATTTCATGAAGAAAAGGAAACGCCCTCTATGGAAAAATGAAGAATTTTTTATCAAGCTCCCTTTCAATAAGAATAAAAACATCAATCCAACAAAAGCCAGTCATTCAGGGATGAATCCAGATCACCTTCAGCTCGCAAAGAAAGAATGTGATGAACTTTTTTTGGAATTTGATCTGATAGAGCCATCAAATTCATAATGGGCATGTGAAGCATTTCATATCAACAAAAGAGCTGAACAGACAAGAGGAAAACTGAGGTTAGTCATCACCTACCAGCCACTTAACCATTTCCTCCAAGATGATAAATTCCCTATCCCAAATAAACTCACCATTTTCTCCAACTTAGCTAAGGCCAAATAGTTTTCTAAGTTTGATTTAAAGTCAGGATTTTGGCAATTAGGAATCCACCCTGAAGAAAGATTGAAAACAGGATTTTGCATCCCCGATCATCACTTGCAATGGAAAGTCATGCCCTTCGGGTTGAAACCTGCACCTTCTTTGTTCCAAAAAGCCATGATAAGAATATTCCAACCCATCATCCATACCTCTTTAGTTTACATTGATGACATCCTGTTATTTAGTGATACATTCAAAGAATATATCAACTTGCTTCGTCAGTTTGAGGCATTGGTAACATAGTACGGGATCATGCTCTCAGCAAAAAAAATGGTTCTTGCTCAAAAAGAAATTGATTTTCTTGGAATGCATTTTGTCCAAGGTTAATATAGTCCAAGTCCACATATATGTCAGGAACTACTCAAGTTTCCGGATACCAACTGCACAGCAAAGCAGATCCAACAATTTCTGGGCATAATAAATTATGTAAGTGATTTTATCCCGAATATGTCTACATACATTTCTCCACTTACACAAATGCTCAAGAAAAATTCTCCTCCATGGGGAAAGAAACAAGATGAAGCAGTCAAGGAAATAAAGGACAGTTCTAAAAATGTGAAGTCCTTTTATATTCCTTCAGACGGTAAGAAGATATTGCAAACTGATGCCAGCAATGAATATTGGAGTGCTGTTCTATTTGAAGAAAAAGATGGCCAAAGGAAAATATACGGATACACAAGTGGAAAGTTCAAAGATGATGAGCAACATTATTACTCTACTTTCAAGGAAATTCTTGCAGTAAAGAATGGAATCAAGAAATTCAATTTCTTCCTTATTTGTAGAATTTCTGATTAAATGGATATGAAAGCCTTCCCGAAGATTATCCATCCAAATGCAAAAGTTATTCCCAATCCTCGATTCTAATATTTTTTCTTCCGAATGGAAGAATTATCAAGGAGATTTTCCCTAGCAACACTGAAGTCAAAAGAAAAGCTAATCAATCACATCTTCATGTTTTCTAGTTACGAGAAACAAGTTCATTAAAGCCAACAGATCACCCGCCGGAATTGTTGAACCTCATGGATCCCTTTGATCCGTCAATTCTTATTTAAAGAAGAACTCATTATGAGCTCCAGGTTTTCCGACAACATGGAGTATCCGTTCTCAAGCCATATGGAGTCAATCTAGAATATACGTTCTGCCATATATTCATAGCTCAAGCCAAGGATTTTCCACAAGACTTATTATGGTTTTTCTGGTATCTATGCCATCAGTATTATATTCTCATGGAATTTGAATGCAATGTCTTCAAGGATTTTGATAACATTGCACCAGCTCTTAAAATATTTTTGTAATGGTTCAAACCTAGAAGATACTGGGTTAAATGTTTCAATGATTCCTACACAACAAAGGTGTTCATGTTCTATAGGCCAGTAAAGATTATTAATGGAAAGGTCCAGGCACAAGCAGAGGCATCATTTTGGTGGAAATTTCCCATGTCCATTTTATTAATGGAAGAAGAATATAGCGAGGCACAAAGAATCCTTTTTCAGCAATATAGGTGTATTCCGAAAGAGATATGGCCAAAAGATTGGGCAAGCTGGAATTATACAAGCAATCAACCTCTCTGGGAAAGAGTCTGGGTACCAGCAAAAGAATATCAAAATCCATACGAAGTCATCCGAGAAAAGATCACTCAAGACATTTCCAGATTAAGGTTGAGGATTACATCTTTCAATCCAAAAGAGAAAGAGCACAGTGAAGAAGGGCCATCAAATTCCAGGCGTTACTACACAAGGTCATTGAAAGATGCCTAGAGGAAAACCCTAGAATTATTGAAGGATAATTACCTAATTCCATGCTAATCCCACCATAACCCTAAATTAGCCACCAAAGAACCCTCAAAAATATCCTACCCATGTTAAGACAAATTTTCCACATCTTTCCATACTATCTGGGCCCCACTTCAACTTGTTTTTACATGCCTCCACATGCTTCATCACATGCATCATCATACTTTCACATGATGTCACATGCTCCCACATACTTTCACATGCTACACCATTTATAGTTCACCTGTTACACATATTTTAAATTTTTTTAGTTGTTTGCATAAAGTCCTTCACATGTTTAGAAGGACCCACTTGTAAGATAACTTTGCCATGTAAGATAGGTTTATTTTATCTTTAAAGTTTGTCTTGTAATAACCTCCTAGCCCTATATAAAGCTTGTAGTAGTTATAGGATCACCTAGAAATCATCTAGTAAACCTTGTAAATCTTTTGTGAAATACTACTTATGAGTGCTTTCTAAATTTCTCTCTTGTTGTTTCTTTTGAATGGATGGAAAGGCCAGTCCATGTATGAAAAATAGAGTAAGAATATTCTAAGGAAGTTATCTTATTGTAGTGCAAAAGTTTTCTGAGTCATAAACAACTAACGTTGGTTATAGTACAAAAGTTTTATGAGTTGTGTAGCTTGGCAAGCCGTCCTTATGGGTTGTTGAAGCCAACCCCGTTTGTAGGAAAACATTTGAGACTATAAACAAATTAACTGTTTGTGTAGCTTGGCAAGCCGTCCCTTATGGGTTGTGGAAGCCAGCCCCTTTTGTAGGGAATGTTTCGTATCTATGGTATAGTTTGCTTTCTAAGAGTCTCTTGCTCTGTTCCTTTTGTACTATGGATATGAGGGCTTTCTAAATTTCTCTCTTCTTCTTTCTTTCAAATGGATAGAAATGTCGGTCCATGTATAAAAAATAGAGTAAGAATACTTTAAGAATGTTAGCTTATTGAAGTGCGAAAGTTTTCTGACTTATAAATAGCTAACGTTGGTTATAGTACAGAAGATTTCTGAGTTATGCAGCTTGGCAAGCCGTCCCTTATGGGTAGTTGAAGCCAACCCCATTTATAGGAAAACTTTTAAGACTATAAACAAATTAACTATTTGTGTAGCTTGGCAAGTTGTCCCTTATGGGTTGTTGAATCCAGCCCCTTATGTAGGGAAACTTTCGTATCTATGGTACCAGGAAAAGATCTCATTATTGGATTTGACATTTACAGACAACTTAGAGATCAGCTCTAGATCTAGGCTAATGGGATAGCTTTTAAAAAGCAATTCAGGCCTTATTATGTGATTCTGAGGCTATTCCAAATCACAAGGGATGCACAGATCAAAGAGATTGAGCAAAATATCATTAAACAATCATGTGCTGATTCCCACAAGGATTTCATGAAGAAAGGGAAACCCCCGCTATGGAAAAATGAAGAATTTTTTATCAAGCTCCCTTTCAAGAAGAATGAAAACATCAATCCAATAAAAGGCAGTCATTCAGGGATGAATCCAGATCATCTTCTGCTCGCAATGAAAGAATGTGATGAACTTTTGCAATTTGATTTGATAGAGCGATCAGATTCACAATGGGCATGCGAAGCATTTTATGTCAACAAAAGAGCTGAACAGACAAGAGGAAAATTCAGGTTAGTCATCAACTACCAGCCATTTAACTATTTCCTCCAAGATGATAGATTCCCTAACCCAAAAAAACTCACCCTTTCCTCCCACTTAGCCAAGGCCAAATATTTTTCTAAGTTTGATTTAAAGTCAAGATTTTGGAAATTGGGACCACCCTGAAGAAAGACCCAAAACAGGATTTTGCATCCCTGATCATCACTTCCAATGGAAAGTCATGCACTTCGGGTTGAAAACTACACCTTCTTTGTTCCAAAAAGGCATGATAAAATTATTCCAACCCATCCTCCCTACCTCTTTAGTTTACATTGTTGACATCCTTTTATTTAGTGATACATTCGAAGAATATATCAACTTGCTTCATCAGTTTGAGGCATTGGTAACACAGTACGTGATCATACTCTCAGCAAAAAAATTGGTTCTTACTCAAAAGGAAATTGATTTTCTTGGAATGCATTTTGTCCAAGGTGAATATAGTCCAGGACCACATATATGCTAGGAACTACTTATATTTTCGGATACCAACTTCACAACAAAGCAAATACAACAATTTGTGGGCATAATAAATTATGTGAGAGATTTTATCCCAAATATCTCTAAATACATTTCTCCACTTACAGAAATTCCCAAGAAAGATGCTCCTCCATGGTGAAAGAAACAAGATCGGTCAAGGAAATAAAGGAGATTTCTAAAAATCTGAAGTCCCTATATATTCCTTCAGATGGTAATAAGATATTTCAAACTGATGCCAGCAATGAATATTGGAGTGTTGTTCTATTTGAAGAAAAAGATGGCTAGAGGAAAATATGCGGATACGCTAGTGGAAAGTTCAAAGATGCTGAGCTACATTATCACTCTACTTTCAAGGAAATTCTTGCAGTAAAGAATGGAATCAAGAAATTCTATTGTTTCCTTATTCATAAAAAATTTCTGATTGAAATGGATATGAAGGTCTTCCCGAAGATGATTCATCTAAATGCAAAAGTTATTCCAAATCCTCAAATTCTCAGATTTTCTGTCCCGACCGGAAAATTCCCAACGAGATTTTCCACAGCAATACTGAAGTCAACAGAAAATCTAATCAGTCACATCTTAAATTTTCCAGTTTACCAGGAACAAGTTCATTAAATCCAACATGTCATCCGCCGGAATTGTTCAACCTCATGGATCCCTTTGATCCGTCAATTCTTATTGAAAGAAGAAATCATTATGTGCTCCAGGTTTTCTGACAACATGGAGGATGCATTCTAAAACCATATGGAGTCAATCTAGAATATATGTTCTCCCATATATTCATAGCTTAAGCCAAGGATTTTCCACAAGACTTATTATGGTTTCTCTGGTACCTATGCCATCAGTCTTATATTTTCATGGAATTCACATGCAACGTCTTCAAGGATTTTGATAACATTGCACCAGCTCTTAAAATATTTTTGCAATGGGTTAAACCTAGAAGATACTATATTAAATGTTTCAATTATTCCTATACAGCAAAGGTGTTCATGTTCCATACGCCAGTAAAGATTATTAATGGAAAAGTCTAGGCACAAGCAAAGGCATCATTTTGGTGGACATTTCCTGTGTCCATTTTATCAATGGAAGAAGAATATAGCGAGGCACAAAGAATCCCTTTTCAACAAAAAAAAAAGTGTATTCCGAAGGAGAAATGGCCAAAAGATTCGGCAAGCTGGAATTGTACAAGCAATCATCCTCACTGGGTAAGAGTCTAGGCAGCAGAAAAAGAATATCAAACTCCATATGAAGTCATCCGAGAAAATATCACTCAAAACATTTCCAGATTAAGGTTGAGGATTACATCTTTCAATCCAAAAGAGAAAGAGCATAGTGAAGTAGGGTCATCAAATTCCACGCGTTACTACACAAGGTCATTGAAAAGATTACTAGAAGACAATCCTAGAATCATTGAAGGATAATTACCTAATTCCCTTGCTAGTCGCACCGTAATCCTAAATTAGCCACCAAAAAACCCTCAAAAATATCTACCTATGTTAAGACAAATTTTCACATCTTTCCATACTATCTGGGCCCCGCTTCAACTTGTTTTCACATGCCTCCACATGCTTCGTCACATGCATCATCATACTTTCACATGGCGTCACATGCTTGCACATACTATCACATGCTACACCATGTATATTCCACCCGTTTCACATGTTTTCAGTTGTTTTTTAGTTGTTTGCCTATAGTCCTTCACATGTTTAGAATGACCCACTTGTAAGATAAGTTTGCCATGTAAGATAGGTTTATTTTATCTTTCAAGTTTGTCTTGTAATAACCTCCTAGCCCTATATAAACGAGGCCTAGTAGTAATTGTAGGATCATCTAGCAATCATCTTTTAAACCTTGTAAATCTTTTGTGAAATACTACTTATGAGTTCTTTCTAAATTTCTTTCTTGTTCTTTCTTTCGAATAGATGGAAAGGCCGGTCCATGTATCAACAATAGAGTAAGAATACTCTAAGAAAGTTAGCTTAATGTAGTTCGAAAGTTTTCTGAGTTATAAAAAGATAATGTTGGTTGTAGTACAAAAGTTTCCTAGTTTTGTAGCATGTTAAGCCGTCCCTTATGGGTTGTTGAAGCTAGCCCCGTTTGTAGGAAAACTTTTCAGACTATAAACAAATTAACTGTTTGTGTAGCTTGGCAAGCCGTCCCTTATGGGTTGTTGAAGGCAGCCCCTTTTGTAAGGAAACTTTTGTATCTATGGTATAGTTTGCTTTCTTGGAGTTTCTTGCTCTGTTCCTTTTGTACTGTCGTATCAGAGCTAGCCCATCCTTTCGGAGGGAGGAACAATTTACTAAATATGTTTGAGTCATTTCCATCATCCTCTTCTTATTATCTTGCAAAAATGAATATGTCGCCTACTCTGCATAAAACCTTGTCCAAAAAGTAAGATTATCTATATGAAGTAGATATCCTACCCGATGAACAAAAGTATCCTCCATTGAACTACCACTCATAAACACTTACTCAGCCTTTGCCAAAATATCTTTTGAACCTTGGACCCAAATTCTTTCCTTAGTCCAACACAGACCAAAAGGAGTAAAAGAATATGTTGTTACCTCAAAACTTGACCAGCATCCTATTCTTGCCACTCGAGAGGAACAGTTTATCACTCTTCAAATACCAGATGAATTTCCCAGGTAATAAAGAGCTCATGGTTTTACCCATATCCATTTGGTGACATCCGAATCGCTTTAACATATCACGGAAGAAAAGTTCAAAAAGAGTAACATATCCGTATCGCTTTAACATATCACAGGTTGACCTTTTCTTCAATTGGATCTTCTATACAATCGCTTTAACATCTCGGTTGCACCTGTCAAGATTGTATAGAAGATCCAATTGGAGAATATGATGAACATCACCAATGCAAACAAAAATCCAAGCAAAAAAGGGAAAACTACTGAAAGAGAATTTCGGGCCAAGTATGAAAATAAAGATCCTTTGATTGGCTCATTTAGCCGTCCAGGTAAATATGAATTTCTTGTTAGATACAAATCCCATGAATAGACAAAACTACCAGAAAAATTTACCCAAAGTGGGGAGTATAGTGAAATAATGCCCAACTCCGAACCAACATCATCTTATACCCCAGAATCCAAAAAACCACCTGAACCTAAAACTCCACCAACCCAAAAGTCCACAGACCCACAAATATTCATGATGAGCCCTTCAAGTTCTAGTCACTCCCAAGATTTTCCTTCGCTTCAACCTTTTGAAAAAAGGGTATCAACCATGCTCCAAAGATCCCTAAAAAAAATATAGTACTACCATTTGGAGAAAAAACCCCCAATAAGTGACTTTGAAGCAACAATGAACTGGCAGTCAGAAAATTCCATCTGCCAAAACAAAGTGCTCAATAACAACGACAACACCATAAAAATGTGGCCCATGCACAAAACAAGTTGATAAGCAAAGTAGAAACTATTGAGAAAAAGGTGGAGCAGACATCGTCTCAGCATGCAGGACTGATCAAAGCCTTGGAACTAAGGTTGGAAAATAAACAATATGAGATTTGTCTGCCAGGAACTTCACTTTTCCAATTTTTTCAACAACAACAACATGAGACGATTTCCAGCAAAGAACAAATTCAACTTCTATGAAATGATCACTATAAGTCACAAAGAACCCCAGCTTTCCTTTAACAACTTTCCTTATTCCCCATGTCATCACAAGCATACTCACCACCCGAAGTAGACTATACCTTTTCTACCTTTACGTCGACCTCACAAAATCCAATAATAAGATCTTTTCCTGGTACATCAGATCCTAGTAGCTTCGTTTTGTACTTCAATCATGGGAAGAACTCAATGGTGATCGGGTGCTTTGTAATGACAGTTGTGGTTAGGATCGCATTTGATGCAGTGTTGAAATCCTTAAAATGCGGTACCCATTAATCTTCAGGAAAAACAACTGGATATTTAAGAGAGGAAGCAACTCTAGTGTCAATGAAAGCAACAACTCGAGTTGGTTTTTCCCATTTGGATGAATAGATCTTGAGTTCTACTTGAGGAACAATAGTAAGAGCATTGATCTCCTCAGGAGCCTTGATAATTGGTTCTAAGATTTGGTAATTTCCTTGATCTTCATAGATATCAAGAGAGAATAAAGTATCTTTATTAGGTTCATCATCTAAAGAGAATATGGATTCTAGGTCTTCCTCATTTCCAAGATATATGCCAGTGTAATCTTATAACGACCCGACCCGTCGTTATGGGAGTTACTTGTCACGACCCAAACCCTGGTCGTGATGGCGCCCAACACAATGCTAGGCAAGCCCGACCATATTATCCCTTTATCCAGCCAATTATTAAATAAATTAAACTTAAACAGTAGTTAGTCATAACAGGTGATAATCGAAACGTCAAAACATACAAAATACGGTCCCAAACATATCGTGGTGTCACGAGACCGAGCCTCTACAGAATAGCATCCTAATACAACCAAGTCTAGACAAATAGGAAATCAACAAGATGATAAAGAAGGAGAAAACAAGCTCTGCGGACGCCGGCAGCTACCTCGTAATCTCCGCAAAAGTAGATATGGATCAGCAGCTACAATGTCTCAACTGCTCTCGGGCACCTGTGGATCTGCACCAAAAAGTGCAGGGGAGTGGGGTGAGTATATTTCAACTCAGTGAGTAACAATAATAAATAATAACTGAAAGTAAGAACTCCTGTGCTATCACTTAGCAGTTCTAAGGCAACCTTCACAAGTACGTCATCACTATAGTAGTACTTTAGCCTCCAATCTACGTTTATCTCTACAAGATTCCACACTGAACTAACCCTCGCTCGTACCCCTACGGTGTACGGCCATCTCACATATAAAGACACATACGTATGTCTATAATGTATAAGTATTTAAGTAACTAGTAGGGTATGATTAAGTATAATGATGCGGCGTGCAGCCCGCTCCCATACATATACTGCTGCGGCGCGCAGCCCGCTCCATTTAACGTCGACGGCGCTCACTGGGGGTGTATACAGACTTCGGAGGGACTCCCTAGGCCCAAGCGCTATGGTGCTATGGCGTGCAGCCAGGTCCACCATATATCACTGCGGCGTGCAGTCCGATCCAATATATATATATATATACATATATAATTATACTGCTGCGGCGTGCAGCCCGATCCCATAATATACCAGCGCTCACTGGAATGTGTGCAGACTCAGACTCCGAAGGGGCTCCTACAGCCCAAGCGCAATAATACTGCGGCGTGCAGTCCGATCCACATATATATTACATGTATATTACATGTACATTACTGCGGCGTGCAGTCCGATCCAACATAGGTATCTATATACATAATACCTCATAATGGGTCCTCGACCCTATCCCAGTTAGTATGCACTTGGCCTCTCAGGCCCAATATAATATATCACAATGGGTCCTTGACCCTGTCTCGGTTAATATAGACTTGGCCTTTCAGGCCCAATATAACATCTCATAGTGGGTCTTTGACCCTGTCTCATCTCAATCGGTATAGACTTGGCCTTTCAGGCCCGCTCGGCTAGAACAGGGAATTCCACCCTAGATAATCTCTCTCAATGTACACATCTAGTACGGGCTCATATTATACTATACAGCTAGAGCTATGGCTGAGTGTATATTTCCAACACGATATAAAGGTCACCTAGCTCTATAGGTTCCCTAATGCTCTACAGATCGGCACAAGGCCCCAAACATGGCTATTAGCCCAATGGTACAGTTATAACCTCATTAACAGTTGTACAACACAGTATTCTATTAGCCGGGAAGGACTAAGTCCGAACCCCATATCACAATGTCACCACGCCCATCATAGAACGCGTGTCTCATCTCAATATAGCACTGTAAAGTGCTAGTACGGGGTTTCAAACCCTCAGTACATTGTTTACTACTACCACTCACCTCGAACCGGTAGAAGCTTCAATCCGCCTTGCGCTTGCCTCGCAAATCAATCTCCTCCGGATGCCAAATCTGCTCAAAATCATAGAGAATGCATCAATATACGCTAATTTCACGAAATTCATTCGAAATAACCCAATTTATATCAAAACCCACAAGTTGTCAAAACCCGACTTTTGGTACACTTGTCGAAAAATTACAAAAATTACATATTCGGAATCCTCATCTCGATACGAGTCTAGGCATATAAAATTTACCAAATTCGGACTCCATTTGCCCATTCAAAACCTTGATTTTCTAAAATCCAAGACTAGGGCTAAATCCTCCATAATTACCCCAAATTCCTCCATTTTCATGATATAATTGCATGATATTATCAATACTAATCATAATATGAGTTCATAGTTGATTACCCTGATGATTTCCCTTGATTTTCTCCTCAAAATCGCCCAAAATCGCCCTTAAGCCGAGACCCCCAAATGTTAAAATGTTTCTGAAATTTTCTAACTTCTGATACACTTAACTCACTGCGATTTTCGCTTCTGCGGATAAAATTCCGCTCCTACGAGTCCGTATCCGCGACCAAAGGGTCGCTTCAGCGGTTCCAGGCCTAGCCGGCCAAATCCGCTTCTGCGATATACGGACCGCCTCTGCGCGTCCGCTTCTGCGAAGATTTTCCCGCTCCTGCGGGTTTTCCCGCTTCTGCGTCTAGGCGTCCGCTTCTGCGGACTCGCCTAAGCGGCTACCCTTCCGCTTCTGCGATACTTCACCCCATAGCCCTTGGCCGCTTCTGCGGCTCACCTGTCCGCTTCCGCGATTCCGTTTCAGCGGAAAATGCTCCGCTTCTGCGGTGCCCAGCGCTTCTGCGCTCCTGGTCCGCTTCAGCGCACCCGCTCCTGCGCCCATAATTCCGCAGGAGCGGAAACAACAGAGACAGGACTCCTCAAACCTGCAATTTCCATGTTTTTCTCCCGATTAACCATCCGAAAACACCCCGAGGCCCCGGGACCTCATTCAAACACACCAACACATCCTAATTCCTTATTCGAACTTGTTCCAATCATAAAAACACCATCCTAAACATCAAAATCACCAATTAACCACGGATTCAAGCCTACATTCCTTAAAACTTTCCGAATTACACATTTGATGAAAAACCCGACCAAACGACGTCCGAATGACCTGAAATTTTGCGAGCACATCCAAAATCACCTAACGGAGCTACTGCAACTGTCGGAATTCCATTCCGACTCCCGGATCAAAATCTCACCTACCGTTCGGATTTCGCCAAAATTCAACCTTAGCCAATTCAAGCCTATTTCTACACCGGGCCTCCAAATTCAATTCCGATCGCTCCCCTAAGTCATAAATCACCTTCCGGAACTAACCGAATCATCGGAATCCGATTCCGAGCCCTCTAACCAAATAGTCAACTCCGGGTTGACTTTCCTTATTCAAGCTTCCTCCAAAACGGTTATATGCCTCATTTCCAATTTAATTTCACTCTTAACTCCCCCGATAGACTCTAACACTTATATAAGAGCATGAATTATGTAATTACAACATAACGGGGTGGTAATTCCCGTGACGACGGGCCGGGTCGTCACATTCTTCCCCTCTTAAGCAAATGCTCGTCCTCGAGCGGGTCAAGAAACATACCTGAAGTCTCAAATAGCTGAGGGTATCTGCTCCGCATCTCCTGCTCAACCTCCCAAGTAGCCTCCTCCACGGGTCGACCTCTCCACTGAACCTTAACCGATGCAATCTCCTTGGACCTCAATTTTCTCACCCGACGACCCAAAATAGCAATAGGCTCCACATCATAGGATAGATCACCATCAAGCTGGATGGTGCTGAAATCTAATACATGAGACGGATCTCCAATGTACTTCCGGAGCATAGACACATGGAATACCGGATGAACGCTGGATAAACTGGGTGGCAAGGCTAACTCATATGCCACCTCTCCAACTCTCCTGAGTATCTCAAAAGGGCCAATATACCTGGGACTCAACTTCCCTTTTCTCCCGAACCTCATGACTCCCTTCATGGGTGAAACCTTCAACAATACTCTGTCACCAACCATGAAAGACAACTCTCGAACTCTACGGTCCGCATAACTCTTCTGACGAGACTGTGCTGTACGAAGCCTCTCCTGTATCAACTTTGCTCTATCCAGAGCATCTTGGACTAACTCAGTCCCTATCAATCTATCCTCACCAGGCTCGAACCATCCGACGGGAGATCTACACCGTCTGCCATACAATGCCTCGTACGGGGCCATCCTGAATACTCGACTGGTAGCTGTTGTTGTAGGCAAACTCAGCAAGTGGTAAGAATTCATCCCACGAACCACCAAAATCAATCACACATGCCCGCAACATATCCTCCGGGATCTGAATAGTACGCTCAGACTGCCCGTCTGTCTGGGGGTGAAATGCTGTACTCAACTCAACCCTCGTACCCATCTCTCGTTGGAATGCTCTCCAAAATTGAGAAGTGAACTGAGTGCCTCTGTCAGATATAATAGACACTGGGACCCCATGCAACCTGACAATCTCCCGAATAAAGATCACCGCCAACCGCTCCGATGAGTAAGTAGTACTAACTGGGATGAAATGTGCGGACTTAGTCAAGCCGATCAACAATCACCCATACAGAATCAAACTTCCTCGCTGTCCGAGGTAGCCTAGTAACAAAATCCATGGTGATCCTCTCCCATTTACACTCGGGAATAACCATACGCTGAAGAACACCGCCCGGTCTCTGATGCTCATATTTGACCTGCTGGCAATTGAGGCACTTAGCTACATGCCTAACAATATCCATCTTCATTCTCCTCCACCAGTAGTGTTGTCTCAAGTCTTGGTACATCTTTGCGGCACCTGGGTGAATAGAGTACCGCGAACTGTGTGCCTCCTCAAGTATCAACTCCCGCAAACCATCAATATTGGGCACACATATACGGCCCTGCATCCTCAAAACACCATCACCGTCGATAGTCACATCTCTGACATCATTATGCTGCACTCTGTCCTTAAGGACAAGCAAATGTGGGTCATCATACTGTCGCTCTCTGATGCGATCATATAAGGAAGATCGAGAAACAATACAAGCCAACACTCGACTCGGCTCCGAAATATCTAATCTCACTAGCCGATTGGCTAGGGCCTGAACATCATAAGCAAATGGCCTCTCCCCAACTGGGATGAAAGCTAGGCTGCCCATGCTAACCGCCTTCCGACTCAAGGCATCGGCCACCACATTGGCCTTTCCCGGATGATACAAAATAGTGATATCATAGTCCTTAAGCAACTCCAACCACCTCCGCCGTCTCAAATTAAGGTCCTTCTGTCTGAATAAGTGCTGAAGGCTGCGATGATCCGTGAACACCTCACATGAGACACCATACAGGTAATGCCTCCAAATCTTCAAAGCATGAACTATGGCTGCTAGCTCCAAATCATGAACAGGGTAGTTCTTCTCGTGGGGCTTCAACCGACGAGAAGCATAAGCAATGACCCTACCCTCCTGCATCAACACACAACCAATGCCCACTCCTGAGGCATCACAATATACAGTATAAGAACCTGAAGCTGTCGGTAGAATCAAGACTGGTGCTGTGGTCAGTGCTGTCTTGAGCTTCCGAAAGCTCTCCTCGCACTCCTCGGACCATAAGAAAGGAACACCCTTCTGAGTCAATCTAGTCAAGGGTGAAGCAATAGAAGAGAACCCCTGAATGAATCGGCGATAATACCCTGCCAATCCCAGAAAGCTACGGATCTCAATAACTGAGGTCGGTCTGGGCCAACTCTGCACCGCCTCGACCTTCCTCGGATCTACCTGAATACCATCACAGGACACCACGTGCCCTAAGAATGCCACGGACTCAAGCCGGAACTCACATTTGGAGAACTTGGCATACAACTTCTCCTCTCTCAATCTCTGCAACACAATAATCAAGTGCCGAGCATGCTCCTCCTGGCTACGAGAGTAGACAAGTATGTCATCAATGAATACGATCACAAATGAATCAAGATACGACCTGAATACACTGTTCATCAGATGCATAAATGCTGCTGGGGCGTTGGTCAGCCCAAAAGACATCACAAGGAACTCATAGTGACCATATCTGGTCCGGAATGCAGTCTTCATAATGTCAGACTCTCTAATCTTCAGCTGATGGTAGCCTGAACGAAGATCAATCTTCGAGAACACCCTAGCTCCCCGGAGCTGATCAAATAAATCATCAATACGAGGAAGAGGATACTTATTCTTCACTGTTACTTTGTTTAGCTGCCTATAGTCAATACACATCCTCATAGATCCGTCCTTCTTCTTAACAAACGGGACCGGTGCACCCCACGGCGACACACTCGGCCGAATGAACCCCTTATCTAGGAGTTCCCGGAGCTGCTCCTTCAATTCCTTCAACTCAGCTGGTGCCATACGATACGGAGGAATAGAAATAGGCTGAGTGCCTGGCACCAAATCGATACCAAAATCAATATCCCTGTCCGGCGGCATGCCCGGCAGGTCTGAGGGAAACACATCAGGAAAGTCTCGCACAATGGGAACAAAATCAATACTGGGAGTCTGGGCCTCGACCTCCCGCACAAATGCTAAATAAGAGAGACATCCCTTCCCAACCATTCGTTGGGCCTTGAGGAAAGATATTACCTCGCTAGGTACATACTCAGTCGTGCCTCGCCACTCGATCCTCTGAATGCCCGGCATAGCCAAGGTGACTGTCTTAGCATGACAATCCAGAATAGCATGACATGGAGATAGCCAGTCCATGCCCAATATAACATCAAAATCAATCATGCTGAGAAGCAACAGGTCTACTCGGGTCTCCGGACCTCCAATAGTGACCAAACAGGACCGGTATACGTGGTCCACAACAATAGTATCCCCTACCGGGGTAGATACATGCACTGGCAGCTCAAGACTCCCTCGGGTCGTGCCCAAATGAGGAGCAAAATATGTAGACACATAAGAATAAGTAGAACCGGGATCAAACAATACCGAGGCATCTCCGTGGCAGATTGAAATAATACCTGTAATGACAGCATCAGAAGTAACAGCCTCAGATCGGCCCTGAAAAGCATAGCATCTAGCCTGACCGCCTGATCGGCCTCCCCTCGAGGGCGACCCCTAGCTGTCTGACCCTCACCCCTAGCTGGCGGGGCGGGTGCTGAAGTAGAAGGACCAGATGACGAGGGCTGCCCCCTCTGCTGATAAGATCTGGAAACAAGACGGGGACACTCCCTACGGTGATGCCCAAACTCTCCGCACTCGTAGCAACTCCCCGGTGCTGGGTACTGAGACTGATAAGGACCTCTGGCGCTGGAATGGCCAGCCGATGAACTAGGCCGAGATGAACCCCGAGCGGATGGGGCCCGTGAAGAACTCTGAGCTGGCATGGCACTGAGAGATGGCCGGCTCTGGTGCGAACCCTCATAACCCTGTCTAGGAGACCATCTGCGACGATCTGAGCGACTCGACTGCGAAGACCTGAAAGAGCGACCTCGGCTCTGCTGACTCTGGCCTCTGGTCTGAGTGCCACTGGAACTAGCTGCTCCTCGAGGCCTCTTGGCCTCCCTCTCATCCCGCTCTCTGCGACGATCTGTCTCTATGTCGCAAGCAATATCCACAGCATCCTTAAATGTATGACTCAAAACCCTCTCCCGAGTCATCGGAATACGAATGGGATAAATGAGGCCGTCCACGAAGCGCCCAATCCTCTCTCCGTCGGAATGAACCAACCACGGTGCATATCTGGACAACTCTGTAAACCTGATCTCATACTCTGACACTGACATGTCCCCTTGACGGAGACCCTCAAACTGCCTACGCATCTCCTCTCTCCGAGATCGAGGCACCCATTTCTCCAAGAACATAGTGGAGAACTCCGGCCATGATAGTGGTGCTGCTCCGGCTGGCCTGGGGCGCTCATAAGCCTCCCACCAAGCAAAGGCTGGTCCCTGAAACTGAAAGGTGGTGAAAGATACCCCACTGGACTCCAATATCCCTGCCGTACGAAGCATCCGACGGCACTTATCCAGAAAACCCTTGGGCGTCCTCGCCCGGAGCACCAATGAACACTGGAGGAGATAACCTGGTGAACCTCTCGAGACGACGCTGCTCATCGTCTGTCATAGCTGGGACCCTGTCCCCCTGAATCTGATCTGCTGGCTGAACCGGTACCACAGGCTGAACTGGAGGAGCCTCTAGTGTCTGTAAGCCCTGCACTGCTGGCTCTGGAGTGCGTACCGCGGGGGTCCGATGACCACCCCCGATCCCCGATGCAGCTGCTGCAGTAGTAACTGAAACCGCCTGTGCTAGGCCAGTGCAGACTACTAGTATCTGAGCCAGGGTCTCCTGTAGACCCGGAATAGCAATGGGCACAGCTGGTGCCCGATCTGGTGCTGCTGGCACCTCTGCAACTGGGGGCTGTGGGTCAGCTGGCACTGCCTCAGCTGCCCTAACTCTGCCACGACCGCGACCGCGTCCACGGCCTCTAGTAGGTGGTAGTGGTGGTCGTCCTCCACGTCCGGATGATCGAGTTCTCGCCATCTGCGAGAGAATAGAATGTCAAAGTTCAGTTCAAGTCAAAAGTAATCGCACGACAAGAATTCCAAGAATTGAAACTTTTCCTAAAAAGGTTTGCGGCCTCCCGAGGATAAGTACAGGCGTCCCCGCACCGATCCACGAGACTCTACCAACCGGCTCATGACTCGTGAGACCTATTAACCTAGGCTCTGATACCAACTTGTCACGACCCAAACCCTGGTCGTGATGGCGCCCAACACAATGCTAGGCAAGCCCGACCATATTATCCCTTTATCCAGCCAATTATTAAATAAATTAAACTTAAACAGTAGTTAGTCATAACAGGTGATAATCGAAACGTCAAAACATACAAAATACGGTCCCAAACATATCGTGGTGTCACGAGACCGAGCCTCTACAGAATAGCATCCTAATACAACCAAGTCTAGACAAATAGGAAATCAACAAGATGATAAAGAAGGAGAAAACAAGCTCTGCGGACGCTGGCAGCTACCTCGTAATCTCCGCAAAAGTAGACAAGGATCAGCAGCTACAATGTCTCAACTGCTCTCGGGCACCTGTGGATCTGCACCAAAAAAGTGCAGGGGAGTGGGGTGAGTATATTTCAACTCAGTGAGTAACAATAATAAATAATAACTGAAAGTAAGAACTCCTGTGCTATCACTTAGCAGTTCTAAGGCAACCTTCACAAGTACGTCATCACTATAGTAGTACTTTAGCCTCCAATCTACGTTTATCTCTACAAGATTCCACACTGAACTAACCCTCGCTCGTACCCCTACGGTGTACGGCCATCTCACATATAAAGACACATACTTATGTCTATAATGTATAAGTATTTAAGTAACTAGTAGGGTATGATTAAGTATAATGCTGCGGCGTGCAGCCCGCTCCCATACATATACTGCTGCGGCGCGCAGCCCGCTCCATTTAACGTCGACGGCGCTCACTGGGGGTGTATACAGACTTCGGAGGGACTCCCTAGGCCCAAGCGCTATGGTGCTATGGCGTGCAGCCAGGTCCACCATATATCACTGCGGCGTGCAGTCCGATCCAATATATATATATATATACATATATAATTATACTGCTGCGGCGTGCAGCCCGATCCCATAATATACACCAGCGCTCACTGAGAATGTGTGCAGACTCAGACTCCGAAGGGGCTCCTACAGCCCAAGCGCAATAATACTGCGGCGTGCAGTCCGTCCCACATGTATATTACATGTATATTACATGTACATTACTGCGGCGTGCAGTCCGATCCAACATAGGTATCTATATACATAATACCTCATAATGGGTCCTCGACCCTATCCCAGTCAGTATGCACTTGGCCTCTCAGGCCCAATATAATATATCACAATGGGTCCTTGACCCTGTCTCAGTTAATATAGACTTGGCCTTTCCGGCCCAATATAACATCTCATAGTGGGTCCTTGACCCTATCTCATCTCAATCGGTATAAACTTGGCCCTTCAGGCCCACTCAGCTAGAACAAGGAATTCCACCCTAGATAATCTCTCTCAATGTACACATCTAGTACGGGCTCATATTATGCTATACAGCTAGAGCTATGGCTGAGTGTATATTTCTAACACGATATAAAGGTCACCTAGCTCTATAGGTTCCCTAATGCTCTACAGATCGGCACAGGGCCCCAAACATGGCTATTAGCCCAATGGTATAGTTATAACCTCATTAACAGTTGTACAACACAGTATTCTATTAGCCGGGAAGGACTAAGTCCGAACCCCCTATCACAATGTCACCACGCCCATCATAGAACGCGTGTCTCATCTCAATATAGCACTGTAAAGTGCTAGTACGGGGTTTCAAACCCTCAGTACATTATTTGCTACCACCACTCACCTCGAACCGGTAGAAGCTTCAATCCGCCTTGCGCTTGCCTCGCAAATCAATCTCCTCCGGATGCCAAATCTGCTCAAAATCATAGAGAATGCATCAATATACGCTAATTTCACGAAATTCATTCGAAATAACCCAATTTATATCAAAACCCACAAGTTGTCAAAACCCGACTTTTGGTACACTTGTCGAAAAATTACAAAAATTACATATTCGGAATCCTTATCTCGATACGAGTCTAGGCATATAAAATTTACCAAATTCGGACTCCATTTGCCCATTCAAAACCTTGATTTTCTAAAATCCAAGACTAGGGCTAAATCCTCCATAATTACCCCAAATTCCTCCATTTTCATGATATAATTGCATGATATTATCAATACTAATCATAATATGAGTTCATAGTTGATTACCCTGATGATTTCCCTTGATTTCCTCCTCAAAATCGCCCAAAATCGCCCTTAAGCCGAGACCCCCAAATGTTAAAATGTTTCTGAAATTTTCTAACTTCTGATACACTTACTTACAGCGATTTTCGCTTCTGCGGAACATTTTCCGCTTCTACGCTCCCGTATCCGCGATCTAACTTCTGATACACTTAACTTACAGCGATTTTCGCTTCTGCGGAAGAATTTCCGCTCCTACGCGTCCGCTTCTGCGGAGATTCGATCGCTCCTGCGGATTTTTCCGCTTCTGCGACTAGGCGTCCGCCTCTGCGGACTCGCCTAAGCGGCTCCCTTCCGCTTCTGCGATGGCCGCTTCTGCGGCTCCCTTTCCGCTTCCGCGATTCCGCTTCGGCGGAAAATGCTCCGCTTCTGCGGTGCCCAGCGCTTCTGCGCTCCTGGTCCGCTTCAGCGCACCCGCTCCTGCGCCCATAATTCCACGTAGAACCTTTGACCCAACATCTGCTCAGGAACCCCATGGTGAGGACACATAACAAGAATACCTTTAAATCTGCCCAAAGTTTCACGTAATGTTTCCATTGGTTTCTGCTTGAAGCTCACAATCTCATCAATTTGCTGAGTCGTCTTGTTAGGTGGATGAAACTTGTTGTTGAATTGCTTGACTAACTAATCCCATGTTAGGGAGTGAGTTTAGCCATACATGCGCAGCCCCTGTAATTGAGAATGGAAATAGTAATAATCTGATGGCTTATGGTGTCACGTTTGGTTGCCTCTGTGTCTTGCATATTGAGAGAAAGTTCTTCGGGTGCTGTTGTGGATTTTCAACCTGAGTCCTAGAGAATAATCCCTTGTTTTGCAATAAGTCTAGCCTGTTATTGGTAATCTGGAAAGACTCAGCTTGAATCGATGGCACAATAATGGCAGTTGCCAAATAATCCGTTGTTAGTTGTGCCCAGTCAAATAATGCACTGTCATGCACCTTCTGTGCCTCCTGTGTGTTCGACCCAGCTTGCTGGTTTGGGTCGTTCACGTCTCTCATGCCGAAATCTAGTTTAATTAGTTGATGAGATTGTTGAAGTTGTTTGATTTCCCTGTTACGTGCCCGGAAAGTTTGCTCTAGGTCTGAGAGTCCTTCATTTAGTTCTCCAGTCCTTGCAGATTTCCTAGGCATGCATCTGAGTACCCGATTCAACAACCGTAAAAAATTCAATGTAAAGTGTGTAGAAAGAACCTGGCTACACAAAAATCTTGTAGCTCTGTCAATGGCAATTGATAATTCTGTTAATTCCCCGACAATGGAGCAAAAATTGATTCACGCCCAAACAATGGTCATAGTCAATGTAATCCGGTCAATTAAGTCCAAAGTCGATCCCACAGGGAATTAACCTATCAACTGCAACTTCCAAAACCCAATATCACTTTTGAATCATCTTCCCAAAACGTTTGAATATATTTTTGTGGATGTTTTCTACTAACTAACCTTTGCAAGAATTTAAAGACTTGAAATAAAGAATTGAATATCGGGTAAAGAATAAAGAGAAAGACTAAGGTATTGATTTCCCCTATTGATGGAATCCCATCTGTTTATGCTCATATAAATTGTCAATATTATTCTATCAATCATGAACACTATTTTTACCGTAATTTTCTCCGGAGCAACTACAATAATTTACTATTGCACTGTTCCGAGCTGGACAAGCTAGCTTTAATTTAACAGTTCACTTTAGATTGCACCCAAGGTTTCGTTATTCCTAACCCCACCTTTACGCCTACGATTATAGATTCCTCCAATAATCTAGGTGTGGTGTTGTTCAACAATTTACCTAAATATGTACTCTTTTTCAAGTTATGCACACTAAATAGGCACAGCTAATTGAGGATCCTACCAATTAACTACAACAAGAATGGTGTTGAACAAATAGAAATCTAGCTAATAATTTGTAATCACATAACCCAGAAGTTTATCACTCAATAGGTTCCATCAAAACCTTAGATAAAGAATTAGCTACTCAAAATCAAAGAAACAAAATAGATAATTGAATTCATAATCAAAGATTCAATGTAAAAGAAAGAAAGATGTTGAGAGAGTTCTCTCTTACTAGTTTTCTTGCAAAACTAATTAATAGTACAATACTTGCATCTCTTGGGCGAGTCCTATAATTATATAGAGGGTTCAGGTTACAAAAATTGCATCTTGACAAGTTTGACCCAAAGAATTTCGGCCTCGCTCGCGGTCCGTCTGCGTTCGCGAATGGACAGCAGAAAATCCACTTCTCTAAATCTCTGAGTTTCCGCGAGCCCTTTCAACAACGGTCTATCTGCGTTCGCGGTTGGACCGCGGCTGAACAGTGCCGCGGATTCTTCTTCCCATTTTCAACACAAACTTCAATCAGGCTCTACACTTGGCCTTGTTACCATCTTATGACTCCAAAATTGCTCTTTTAGTCTCCAATGGCTCATGTGTACCTATAACACACCAAAAACACTAATAAAAGTATTTTGTCATCATTAACAATGGCAAAACAACAATAAAGCATGATTATTTAGGGCATAATTATAGTCAAATTCACCTATTATCGTGTATCATACCGGGAAGGCCAATGTAGTGGCCGACGCTTTAAGTCGGAAGGATATTAGTATGAGTAGCTTGGCATACATTCCAGTTGGGGAGAGGCCCCTTGCAGTTGATATTCAGGCGTTAGCTAATCAAATGGTGAGGCTGGATATTTTTTAGCCCAGTCCGGTGATGGCTTGCGTGGTACCTCGGTCTTCCTTATATGAACGTATTCGAGAATGACTGTTTGATGATCCACACATGATTGTCCTTAAGGACAGTGTTCAGCATGATGATGCCATAGATGTGACTATTGATAGTGATGGTGTGTTGGGGATGCAGGGCCGATTATGCATGCCCAATGTTGATGGCCTTCGTGAGTTGATATTGGAGGAGGCCCACAGCTCGCGGTATTCTATTCATCCAGGTGCCGCAAAGATGTATCAGGATTTGAAGCAGCACTATTGGTGGAGAAAGATGAAGAAGGATATTGTGAATCATGTAGCACGGTGCCTAAACTATTAGTAGGTCAAGTATGAGCATCAGAGGCTCGATGGTGCGTTCCAGCGTATTAATATTCCCGAGTGGAAGTGGGAAAGGATCACTATGGACTTTGTTACTCAACTCCCTCGGACAACGAGAAAGTTTGATTCAGTTAGGGTGATTATGGAAAAGCTGACCAAGTCATCTCATTTCATTCATGTGTGTACTACATACTCCTCGGAGCGGTTAGTAGAGTTATTCATCGGTGAGATTGTGAGATTGCATGGAGTTCCTTTTTCTATCATATCAAACATAGGTACCTAGTTTACCTCATAGTTCTGAAGGACATTTTAGCAAGAATTGGGTTCACAGGTAGAGCTGAGCACAACATTTCACCCACAGACGGATGGCCAATCCGAGGTACAATTCAGATATTGGAGGACATGTTGCGTGCTTGCATCATTGATTTGGGAGGTTCTTTGGATGATTACTTGTCTCTTGCAGAGTTTCCTTATAACAATAGCTATCAGTCCAGCATTCAAATGGCGCCGTATGAAGCATTATATGGGAGGTGATGTAGGTATTCAGTCATTTAGTTTGAGCCCGGCAAGGCAAGATTATTGGGGACAGAGTTAGTTCAAGATGCCTTAGACAAGGTGAAAGTGATTAAGGAGAGACTTCGCACAGCTCAGTCATGTCAGAAGAGTTATGCGGACCGCAAGGTCCGAGATATGTCTTATTCAGTGGGCGAGAAGGTGTTGCTAAAGGTTACGCCTATGAAGGGCATTATGATCTTTGGAAAGAAATGAAAGTTGAGCCCAAGGTTCATTAAACCTTTTGAGGTGCTTAGGAAAGTTAGGGATGTGGCCTATATGCTTGCTTTGCCACCCAGCTTGTTGGGAGTTCACCCGGTGTTCCATGTATCTATGCTCCGGAAGTACGTTGGAGATCCGTCACATGTATTAGACTTTAGCACGATATAGCTGGATAAGGACTTGACCTATGAAGTGGAGCCGGTAGCCATTTTGGGTCGACAGGTTCGTAAGTTGAGATCCAAAGACATAGCTTCGGTGAAAGTGTAGTGGAGCGGTCGCCCCATGGAGGAGGCAACCTGGGAGACCGAGCAGGAGATGCGGAGGAGGTATCCACATTTATTTGAGACTCCAGGTATGCTTCTTAACCCGCTCGCGGACGAGCGCTTGTTTAAGTTGGGGAGAATGTAACGACCTGACCCATTGCTACGGGAGTAACCGCCCTATTTTCTTCATTATTTTTACTTTGACATGTTAATCTATACGTGTTTGGAGATTTAGAAGTAAATCGGATGGAATCTAGTTAGAAATTAGGCAATAATCTCTTTATGAAAAGGATAGTTTGGAAAAGTAGACCGAATGTTGAACGATGAGTTAGAAAGATCGGAATGAATTTCTGGTAATTTGACTAGTTTCAGGGGATGATTTATGATTTAGGAGAGCAATCAGAATCAAATTCGGAGGTTCGGTGTACATTTAGGCTTGAATTGGCTAAGGTTGAACTTCGGCAAATTCTGTACGGTAGGTGAAATTTTGATTCGGGGCTCGGAATGTAATTCCGAGAGCAGCAGTAGCTCCGTTAGGTGATTTTGGTATGCATGCAAAATTTCAGATCATTCGGAGGTGTTTAGGTCAGGTTTTAGAGCAAACATTAGTTTCGGAAGTTTTAATGAAACTTAGACTTGAATCCATGAGAATTTGGTGATTTTGTTGTTTATGATGGTGTTTTTATGTTCGAGTACATTTGAATGAAGTAACGTGATGTATTTGTGCTTTTGGTTGAGGTCCTGGGGGCCTCGGGATGTTTTCAGAAGGCTAAACAGGGAAACTTTAAAGTTATACCAAGTCTATGGTTTTTTGGCTTCTAATACTTTCGCATCTACAAAAAAAGTACCGCAGAAGCGGTTTCGCAGATGCGGCCCAGGCGAGGCTGGGCATTTTCATAGAAGCGGGGTCAACTCCGCAGAAGCGGGTTTTTGACCGCAGAAGCGGTCTAGATGTGAGAGGGGAAATGCAGAAGAGGCTTTTTGGTCGCAGAAGCGACAACCGCAGAAGAGGTTGGGTCATCGCAGAAGCGAAAAATTGTTGTGATTTAATAAACAGTGTATCGAAATTTCAGAGTTCAAAAACACACTTTTGACTTCGAGGAGCGGCTAATTTCGAGCAATTTCAAGGGGAATCAGTGGGAATTCATCAGGTAAGGGTTCCTAAACTCGGATTATGTTATTATGACGCAAAAACATAGATCAAACACCCCAAAACTGAGGATTTAAGGGAAAAATATGGTGGTTAGGGCTTGGAAATCTAGGAAGATAAAAAGTAGAAGTTGAGGGGTCAAACAGACTCCGTTTTGATAAACTTTATATGCACGGACCCGTGGCGAGACGAGGAATCTATTGGTCTGATTTTCAGAATTTTTCGAGAAGTGGGCCCGGGGCTCGGGTTTTACCAACTTCGTGTGTTATTGCGTTTTTCAAGTAATTTTGATAGGGTTCTATTTCTCTGACCCATATTTATGTAATCGCTATGGTTTTGACAAGATTCGACGCAAAAGGGGGTAAATTCGAAGGGAAAAGGCATCGCGGACGAGTCCTTGGCCGGCTAGAAGTGAGTAGTTAGTGTATATGGTAGCCTGAGGGTTTGAAACCCCACCTTAGCACATTGTGACGCTTTTAGGGTGTGGCTTGCACCCCATGGCAGGTGCGGGATTGGTTATTATTGGGGATTGACACTTGGTCTATCCTGAATATGAATAAGGTTATAATGGAGATTGAAACACATAGTGTTAAATATATATGTGGGCTATAAGCCATGTTTGGGGCCATGTGCCGACATGTAGTATCCGTAGGGTATAGATATCTATGTGATAGTATGATTTGCAAAATCATTGATCTCAGTCCTGGTTTGACATCACTGTTATGAAATGCTAAGTCACCTGTTCTTAAAAAATTAATAAAATTAACGTATTTTTCACTGTAAATGAACTAGAACCTTGAAATAAACAAATTTAATTGTTGTGTGACTCATATGCACGTTGTTGACTGAGTATGGATCGGGCTGCACGCTGCAGTGGATGATATGAATATTGCGCTTAGGCTGAAAGAGCCCCTCCGGAGTCTGTACACATCCCGAGTGAGCGCCGTCGAGGTTAAACTGATTGGGCTATGCACTGTAGTGGTCTTGTGCATTGCATTGCATTATTGTTTGTAAATTACCTTTGATATTTGTGAATTGCTGTTGTTGTTAGTTCGTGGTAGGTATCAGACTGTAGTTTTAGCTTTGCTCTGTGGTATTCTGTGGATTTCCTACTTTCATCTATTTTATATACTTTTTACTCACTGAGTACTTAGTACCCACCCTTACTCCCTACACCTTTGTGTGCAGATTCAGGTACACACGAGGGTTACACGAGCTTTCCAACTTATTCATAGTATATTCGAGTTGCTGAGGTAGCTGCTAGCATTCACAGGACCTAGCTTCTATCTTTATTTCAGTTATTTTTATAAATATTCCTAGACTTGAGTATTTTATTCAGTATTCCTATTACTATTTAGTTTTTTCTTAGAGGCTCTAGACTCGTGTCCCTAAATCTTTTGGGAGCGTCATTTTGTGGTTCACACTTCTCAGTATTTAACTATTCTATTATTAATAGAGTATTATCATTGACTATTATATTTTTCTTGAAATTTGTCCTTTTGGGACTGGTCTTTAACTATGGAAATAGCTGTTGGTCTGGCTTGCCTAGCTTTAGTGTTGGGCGACATCACGACCGGGTTTGGATCGTGACAAATCTTCAATCTCTTGAATGAGTTTGACAGATCCTCTTGATTGTCGACAATATTTTGCGAAATGTCCAATCTTATGGAAAATAAAACATCTATTTTTCTTAGGAAAATTACCTGGCCTTCTCCGTCTAAAATATTTTATGCGTCTTTTGGATCTTGATTTCCCATCCGGAATCCTTGTCCATTTGAATCTCCCAAATTCTCTCATTCTCCTAGAGGTGCGGCAAGAACCTCCTGATCTGGTGATTAGATCTGATTTGCGGCATGCTTTGTCAAGTGCTGGATTGTGTTGGATAATTTGTTTTAGGGTAGAGCACTTCGTACAGATGTCATCCAATGCGACGAAATTAGCTTGCCTGATGTAACCAATTTGTGGAATGGTTATGGACTAAAACTTCTCTTCAATGATGGTCACGATTAGACTTACCAGCAACTTAGGAAGAGAAGATACAAAGGCTTGCTTTAGATTGATGTCACCTCCAATCTCTAAGTATATCTTTATCATTTTTTGAAAATGTCAATCAATGTCATTTCTATCAAATGACACACACTTCATCTCGAAAAGTTGCCTTCGCATTTTCTCCTATATTTGGCCAGCATCTCCGCAAAACAATTCATGTAGGATTCTGATATTTAAGGCAAAATCCTGGGAAGTAAGAAAAGTATTTTTGTCTTGAATTCCAAGTGCATTCCACCGGTCTCTGAGGATTCTTGAGAATCGTGAAGTGAGTTCTAAAAGGAAGATATACTTTTCTCGCTCCACCAAATTTCTGGTCACCATCCAAGTATAGAAGTCTTGGATTCGTTGAGGCCATTTTGAAACCTTGACATCATCTTAGGTGAAAGTGTTGAAACCAGTTCCAACTGGCTTTGACGCTATGGGCTCATATCTTCTTTCTAGGATTGGTTCATCTGTCATGCCTTCTTGTTCATCATCTACTTCAGATATTTCTGGATCTCTTGGCTGGTTTACAAATATTCGGGGATCATCTTCTTCAGAAGAGTTCGTTGTGGATTCACTGCTTGCTTGAGAGCTATCTTCCATGGATTCATCTTCTGATGAGTTTAGCGATTCGGACCATGAGGTGTCTTCTTCTAATATATATCTTGGCTTAGAGACATAGAGGTCTGCAGCCTTCTGGTGAGAAATCATCAGATTTTCAGGATTAGATCCTTTTGAACTTTCTCCTTGGTTTGTTAGTTCATCTAAACAAAACTATTTTCTACTTACATTTACTAAATCATGCATAACTATTGTTCAAATTGCTGATGTTTAGCGATGCTACGCCATTGATACGCAATGTTGGAAGCCTAGGGAAAATGAACTAATCTTTATCCTTTGCAAAACTCACGATTTTCCTTGGATGTAGGCACCCAAATCGCTAAATGTAGTACACAATCGCATTGAACCATTAGGCCTATTCCCATTTGCTATCCACACGTAATATCCTCAGCAGCCGCAATATCACAATCAGCTTCCAGCTATCAGATAAGAATTTCTACTTGCTATTCACTTTTATCCCATTTCATAAGGCTATCTTTCTGCCTTTCGAGACTAAGCGTTGTCTCCATCTGCATTTCCTACATTGCATAAGGCTACCTTTATGCTTTCCGAGACTAAGTGTTGTCTCCGTCTGCATTTCATGCATTGCATAAGGCTACCTTTCTACCTTCTGAGACAAAGCGATGTCTCCATCTGCACTTCCTGCATTGCATAAGGCTACCTTTCTACCTCCCGAGGTTAAGCTCTACCTCCATCCTGCACTTCTTGCATTTCATAAGGCTGCCTTTCTGCCTTCCGAGGTTAAGCTCTACCTCCACCTGCATGGCTGAAATACTGCCACTTTATCTCCATCAGCATCGGCTAAAATATCATCACTTTATTTCTCTTTCATGGCTGAAATATCGCCACCCTTTAGTTACGTCTCACAATCAGCTAAAATATCACTGTTTTACTTCTTACACCGACTAAAATATTGCCAAACTTTATTGAAATTCTCTATCAGCTGAAACATCACCATTTTACCTTTTACATCAGTTGAAACATTGTCTGCTTTATTTAAATTTCCGTCGGCTAATATATCACCATTTACACTCTTTGTATCGGCTGAAATATCACCATTTACGCTTTTGCATCAGCTGAAATACCGCCAAATCTTGCAATTCATGGGCTGAAATTGTTACAACCCATATCCACACACGTTAGTTCATGCAATATGTTAGTTAACACAAATCCATGAAGGAATTATTCTTGAGATGATAAGAAGTTAATCCGATTGATCTTATGTGATACAAGGGTGCATAAGGGTGATTAACAAGTATTAGAAGTTAAACGAATCAAGGATGTTGTAACTCGTACTTTTGGGTAAACCTATAGATGCTTAATATACTCATGAGGTCATGTTTTAAGGTATTTGAATCATATAATATCCGTATCATAAGTCTTGAAGTCAAATGTTACTAAGCTTTTCTCCAAATTTACTTAGAATTTTGGAGTGATATAACCACCAAATTGAATATCTATGAGTCTAGTTTCTAACGCATTACACTGTTCGTCGATACAATCTCAGAGTAGAGAGATATTCGCATTTTGCGAGACTGCGCCAAGCACCTCTCTATGGGACCAACTTAGGTTGTTTAAGACATTTGGAACTATATAGGACGCCTCAAACCCGTTTTAAGTCATTTATTTTCACTATATTCAGACCTTTGAACCCTAAGAACACCCTCTCAAGGTTCTCTCAAGGTTCAAGACCCAAACAAAGGGCAAACAACACAAATCAAGTTTCGGGAATCACGTGGCGCTAGTACGTCTTTTGTTCTTCTTGTTGTTGCTCTTTTTTGTGTTGTTACAGCTCGTGTGGGGGGTTGTTTTAAAGGGTTTATATTCTGTAAATACTCCCTTGAGTTCTTAATATTAATCCTAGGTGATTTCAAGCCTTCTAAAGTGATTCTAGTGCCGAAAAAAATACTAATTGATTGCTAGCTTAGCTTCCTTGTTGTTGTGGCAGAATTGGAGGGATATTTCGTGGAGAATTAAGGTCAAATTGGAGTTGTTATTTCTTTATTAAGGTAATGAACCTCTTAATCTGTATGTATTTAAGATTATCCAAGTTTCGGCTAAGTCATTGAAGCTAGAACTTGTGAAATATATATCGAAAGGCTTGATAGTAATGTTATTGGTTGGTGGACTATTTTGGGATGTTCAATATGATTAAAATTGATGATGTTTGGTCTGTTTGGTGATTGTTTTCACATTTGAGAATTCATATAAATAGGGAAGGTGCTTTCCGTTTTATCACAAAATAGGTTGTGGTTGGTATATAATTGTTGCGACGCTTAAACGTTAATGATAGTGTCATTTCTCCTATTGTAGACTAAGGAGTCATGATGTTTGCATAGCTTGAGATTGGGGAAGTATATACAAGGTATGTGAGGCTATCCCATTCCTTCTTATGCACTACTCCGATTGTACATAATGTAATGAACGAGTTTCCAAAGATACTCTACTCTTAGAACCTAGCAGTACTTACATTGTTTCCCCTCTTATGGAACAATTGATGTTGATGTTGCTTCTCTTATTCTTATGTTATCAATCTTGTTGGTACTTCCTGATTCCTATAACATTCATAGTGAAGAGTTAGTCCTAATAAGGTGTACATAGGATACCGACCTTACGTCACTCCAAAAGGTCTACAAGGTGTTTCCATGAGTCGGGCATGCATTATATATATGTATCTATTTTACTCTACCGAGCTGCGCTATAGTCGGCTGGGTACGACATCTATTGTGCAACCACTGATTAGTTGGGTTTTACCGAGCTCCATGTGGTCGTGTACGATTCTACCGAGCCTTATAATGGCCGGGTACGTTTTTACCGAGCGTATTACGACCGGGTACGATATGATGATAATGATGCCCAGAGAGGCGTATGTTTTAAAATATTATGTATTTATACATATGTATCATGCATTTCATGTCAGTAGCCCTCAGAGGTACTCAGATGTTACAGGTTGTATATTCTCTATCCTTGCTTACATTATTGTTCGTATTTATGGTTCTCTGCCTTACATACTCAGTACTGTATTCATACTGATGTCCTTTTGTTTGTGGACACTGTATATTGTGTTGCATGTCCTGATAGACAGGCAGGTACAGCTCCCCCATCACAGTGGGTTGTCCATTTCAGCGGTAATTGGCGAGATCCCTTCTCCGGACTTGCCTTGGTCTTGGTATGCATTTTTGTTATAGACATTATTGGTATGCCGGGGCCCTGTTCCGGCTATGTTGCAGCACTTATGTTCCTTTAGAGGCTCATAGACAAGTTGTCGACTCATGTATAGTTTGGTATGCCTTGTCGGCTGGTTTTTGTTGTATAGTTTTTCATTTTAGCGTGGTAGCTTTTACCATATGTATATAGTTTCTTGATTGTCTGGTTATCCCATGTTATGTAGGTTGATGCCATCATATTTTATTGTTGCTTGTCCATGATCCATGTATACCATTTATATTGCTTGCATCAGCCCTAAAATATAATGAAGAAGGTTAGATAAAATGTACGTTGGTGCTCGGCAAGTATGGTCGGGTGCTAGTCATGGTCCTCTTGTTTGGGTCGTGATAAACTTGGTATCAGAGCAAGTATGTCCTAGGGATTGTCTATGAGCCATGTCTAGTAGAGTCTTGATTATAGATGTGTAGCGCGCCACATTTATAATCAGGAGGCTACATGACATCTACGGTTGTTACCTTCTTCCTGAATCTAGATCGTGCATAGAGTTGAGTCGTAAGTGTTCATCTCTAATATTCACCTTGTTTTCTTTTAACAATGCCTTCGACTCGGAAGCAAACAATTAGTAGATGGCTTGATATAGCTACGGGAGAGGGTTCCAGTCAGGTGCCCCAAGCCAGAGCAGGCCAAAGTGAGGCTCAGAGTGAGATGCCGTCTCATACCTCATCTACTCTGTCTCCTCCAGAGGATATTATGAGGCACCCAGCACCTCCAGCCCCTACGTCTGGCACTACAGACCAGGATATGCATAGTGCTTTGCAGTTATTAACTAGCTTGGTAGCTGCTCAGGCTCAGAGGCAGAATACAGGTGCTGCTGATAAACCAGTTAGTACGAGAGTTCGTGATTTTGTTAATTTAGACCCTCCAGTGTTTATCGGATCAGACCACAAGGAGGATTTGCTGACTTTTATTGACCAGGTTCATCGTACACTACGGGTTATGCATGTTAGCGATACAGAAGGAGTAGAGTTGGCTTCTTATTGGCTACGGGATTTAGCGTTTCTCTGGTATGATAGTTTGGAGAGATCCAGAGGTACGAACGCTCCTCCAGCTGTGTGGAAGGATTTTTCTGAGGCCTTTCTTCGTCACTATTTGCCAGTTGAGATACGACGAGCTAGAGCTGATAAGTTCTTGAACCTTGGACAAGGTAATATGAGTGTGCGAGAATATAGTATGCAGTTTGATTCTTTAGCAAGGTATGCTCCCCATATAGTGGCCGAGATGAGTAATATGGTGCATTTGTTCGTGAACGGGTTGGGACCCCATCTGATAAATGAGTGTATGACAGCCTCCTTGTTAGAAGGCATGGATATTTCCCGTATTCAAGCTTATGCCCAGACCCTAGAGGATCGTAAGCGCTAGCAGAGGGAAGATAGGGAGTAGGATAGGGGCCAGCATAAGAGGGCGAGATTTGCAAGGTATTCTGATAACTTTAGAGGCAGCGCCAGGCCCCAGTCTTTGAGGAGTTCGGTGCCATCTGTAGCTAGTGCTCCTCCACAATTTCAGAGGCCTCGATATGATCGATCCTATTATAGTCCAGGTCAGAGTTCGCAGGCATCTAGATCGCAACATCACAAGGATACTAGTCAGACGAAACCCCCAACACCACGTTGTGATCAGTGCGGCAAGGCCCACTTTGGACTGTGCCATCGAGCATCTGATGCGTGTTATTCTTGCGGACAGCCTGGCCATATGATGCGGGATTGTCCTAATATGGGAGGTGATGGTATGGCTCAGCTGACTAGATCTGTGTCTGGTTCTTCTTCATCAGTTCGACCTCCAGCACGGGGTTTTCAGCAGTTGGCATGTCGTAGTATAGGTAGAGGTGCAGGGCCAAGTTCGAGTGGTGCTCAAAATCAAACCTATGCTCTAGTAGGTCGACAGGATTTCGAGTCATCTCCAGATGTTGTTACAGGTATATTGTCTGTGTTTTCTTATGATGTATATGCGTTGATTGCTTCGGGATCTACATTATCATATGTTACACCCTTTGTGGCTAATAAATTTTGCATTGAACTTGAATTGATAAGTAAACCCCTTGCGGTATCTACTCCAATACGAGATTATGTGATTGCTAGAAGGGTATATAGAGGTTGCACTGTGATGATTTATAGTCGTCAAACCTCGGCAAATTTATTTGAGTTAGAAATGGTTGATTTTGATGTGATACTGGGAATGGACTGGTTGGCCTCATGCTATGCAAATGTTGACTGTCGTATGAAGATGGTTAAGTTTCAATTTTCTGGTGAACCCGTCATTGAATGGAAGGGGAACATTGCTACATCGAAAGGTAGGTTTATTTCCTATCTTAAGGCAAGGAAAATGATCTCAAAAGGTTACATTTATCATCTTGTTCGCGTTAGGGATGCGGAGGCGAAGCTGCCTACTCTAAAATCTATCCCCATGGTCAATGAATTTCCAGATGTTTTCCCAAATGAACTCCCAGGCCTTCCTTCAGAAAGGGAGACTAAATTTAGCATTGATGTGTTGCCTGACACACAATCGATCTCTATCCCTCCATATAGAATGGCCCCAGCAGAGTTGCGAGAGTTGAAGGCACAGTTAAAGGACTTGCTAGATAAGGGCTTCATTAGTCCTAGCACTTCACCTTGGGGTGCACCGGTCCTATTCGTGCAGAAGAAAGATGGGTCATTACGGATGTGTATCGACTATCGGCAATTGAATAAGATTACTATAAAGAACAAGTATCCACTTCCAAGAATTGACGAACTGTTTGACCAAATCCAGGGTGCCATGTATTTCTCCAAGATTGACTTACGTTCAAGGTATCATCAGGTGAGGTTTAAGGAGAATGATATTCCAAAGATGGCCTTTCGGACAAGATATGGGCACTTTAAGTTCTTGGTGATGCCGTTCGGTCTAACAAATTCCCCAGTAGCTTTTATAGATCTCATGAATAATGTATTCAGGCCCTATCTTGATGTGTTCGTGATTGAATTCATTGATGACATTCTGGTGTATTCTTGTTCGGAAGAGGAACATGAGGGCCACTTGCGGATAGTATTAGAGATGCTTCAGGATTGTAAGTTATATGCTAAGCTCGCCAAATGTGAATTCTAGCTAAACTCTGTAGCATTCCTTGGCCATGTGATATCTGACGAGGGTATTAGTGTTGACACTCAGAAGATTGATACAGTAAAGAATTGGCTGAGACCTACAACACCATCAGAAGTCCATAGCTTCCTGGGGCTAGCAGGATATTATAGGCAGTTTGTAGAAGGGTTTTCCTCTATATCAGCACCATTGACTAAGTTAACATAGAAAGCTACCAAGTTCCAGTGGTCTAACACTTGTGAACGTAGTTTTCAGGAGCTGAAGGATCGATTGACATCCGCACCGGTGCTCACTCTCCCTGAAGGAACAGAAGGATATGTGGTATATTGTGATGCCTCGGGTATAGGTTTGGGGTGCGTGTTGATGCAGCATGGGAAGGTGATTTCATATGCATCAAGACAATTGAAGAAGCATGAAAAGAATTATCCAACCCATGATTTGGAATTGGCTGCAGTAATATATGCTTTGAAGATATGGCGCCACTACTTATACGGTGTCCATGTTGACATCTACACAGATCAAAAGAGTCTACAATACATCTTCAAGCGGAAAGAGTTGAATTTGAGGCAACGTAGGTGGCTTGAATTGCTGAAATACTACGACGCCGAGATATTGTATCATCCCGGTAAAGCCAATGTTGTGGCAGATGTTCTCAGTCGTAAGTCAATGGGAAGCTTAGTACATATTGATGCATGTAGATGGGGGGTGACTAAAGAGCTTCATCAGCTAGCCAATATGAGAATCAGATTGTTAGACTCTGATGACGGAAGTGTTACTGTACAGAATACATCCGAATCATCTTTGGTAGCCGAGGTAAAAGCACGGCAATATGAAGATCCTATCTTACTACGAATGTGAGAGAACATTCAGCAGTGTAAAATTATAGCTTTTGAGATCGGAGGAGATGGGGCACTGAGATACCAGGGCCAATTATGTGTGTTGAATGTGGTAGGGTTGCGAGAAAAGATTATGAATGAAATTCATCAATCCCGATATTCCATCCATCCTGGCTCAACAAAGATGTATCATGATGTCAAGGAGCAGTATTGGTGGGATAACATGAAAAAGTCTATTGCAAAATTTTTAGCCCATTGTCCCAATTGTCAACCACTAAAGATAGAACATCAGAAACCCGGTGGATTGCTTCAGAATATAGAGATTCCGACCTGGAAATGAGAGGTGACTAATATGGACTACGTTATTGGATTACCTCGACCTTATCATTAGTTTGACTCTATCTGGGTGATAGTTGATCGACTTACAAAATGTGCTTATTTTCTGCCAGTTAAGACAACTTACTCGGCTGAAGATTATGCAAAGTTGTATATCAAGGAGATTATTAGGCTTCATGGTGTGCCGGTATCTATTATATCAGATCGAGGAGCTCAATTTACGGCTAACTTTTGGAGGTCTTTTCAGAAAGGTTTAGGCACACGAGTGAATCTCAGCACTGCATTTCATCTGCAGACTGACGGACAGGTTGAACTTACCATTCAGACATTGGAAGATATTCTACGAGCATGTGTTCTGGATTTTAAGGGAAATTGGGATGACCATCTTCCACTCATAGAATTTGCCTACAATAATAGCTACCATTCCAATATTAAAATGGCCCCATATGAGGCACTATATGGGAGGAGATGTAGATCACCAGTTGGATGGTTTGAAGTTGGTGAAATAGAATTATATGGGCTAGATTTGATTCACCAAGCCACCGAGAAGGTGAAATTGATACAACAAAAATTGAGGACAGCACAAAGCAGGCAAAAGTCTTATTCTGATGTCCGACATCGTGATCTAGAGTTTGAGGTTGGTGATTGGTTTTTCCTGAAGATCTCACCAATGAAGGGTCTTATGCGTTTTATGAAGAAAGGTAAGCTGAGTCCAAGGTATATCGGTCCGTATAAAATTCTTCAATGAAATGGACAAGTTTCTTATGAGTTAGAATTGCCATCCGAATTAGAATTTGTCCACCCAGTATTCCATGTATCTATGTTGAGAAAATGTATTGGAGACCTTCTCGATTTTTCGCTATCAAAGATGTTTAAGTTACAGAGGATTTATCATATGAAGAAGTGCCAGTAGCTATATTAGATCGGCAAGTCCGCAAGCTTAGAACAAAAGATGTAGCTTCCATCAAAGTATTGTGGAGGAACAATAATATGAAAGAAATGACATGGGAAGCGGAAGAAGAGATGAAGTTTAAATACCCTTACCTATTCCAGAATAATGATAACAAGGATGTTGGTGGAACGCAAGATACATTATAAAGGTGAAACGGCTTTATGAGGTAAGCAATAACTTGAGAACACTCTTCCTTAATAAAAAATGGTGATATGTAAATAATGTCCATGTCCATAATGCTTTGTGTAGCCTTTTGAGGCAATACTTTGAGCTTAACTGCTTGCAAAATTTGCTAGTGACCATTTTATAGGGGAAAATAGACCAAATATTTTCGCTGGAATCCACGATGATTTGGACTGCCCCCATAAACCCTTACATTCGAGGACGAATGTTCCTAAGGGGGGGAGGGTGTTACAACCCATATCCACACACGTTAGTTCATGCCATATGTTAGTTAACACAAATCCAAGAAGGAATTATCCTTGAGATGATAAGAAGTTAATCCGATTGATCTTATTTGATACAAGGGTGCATAAGGGTGATTAACAAGTATTAGAAGTTAAACGAATCAAGGATGCTGTAACTCGTACTTTTGGGTAAACCTGTAGATGCTTAATATACTCAGGAGGTCATGTTTTAATGTATTTGAATCATATAATATCTGTATCATAAGTCTTGAAGTCAAACGAGTTATGAAACAAAAGTCGACAAAAGTTGTCGCAACTTAGGTTCATAGTTTTACTTAAACTTTAGGTCAAATGTTACTACGATTTTCTCCAAATTTAGACAGAATTTTGGAGTGATCTAACCACAAAATGTAATATCTATGAGTCTAGTTTCTAACTCATTAAACCGTTCATCGATACAATCTGTGAGTAGAGAGATATTCGCATTTTCACGAGATTGCGCCAAGCACCTCTCTATGGGACCTACTTAGGCAGTTTAAGACATTTGGATCTATATAGGACGCCTCCAACCCATTTTAAGTCATTTATATTTACTATATTCAGACCTTAGAACCCTAAGAACACCCTCGTAAGGTTCTCTCAAGGTTCAAGACCCAAACAAAGGGCAAACAACACAAATCAAGTGTCGAGAATCACGTGGCGCTAGTAAGTCTCTTGTTCTTCTTGTTGTTGCTCATTTTTGTGTTGTTACAGCTGTGTGAGGGGTTGTTTTCAAGGTTTTATATTCTGTAAATACTCCCTCGAGTTCTTAATATCAACCCTAGGTGATTTCAAGCCCTCTAAAGCGATTCTAGTGCCGAAAAAATACTAATTGATTGCTAGCTTCGCTTCCTTGTTGTTGTAGTAGAATTGGAGGGATATTTCGTGGAGAATTAAGGTCAAATTGGAGTTGTTCTTTCTTTATTAAGGTAATGAACCTCTTAATCTGTATGTATTTAAGATTATCCAAGTTGCGGGTAAGTCATTAAAGTTAGAACTTGTGAAATATATATCGAAAGGCTTGATAGTAATGTTATCGGTTGGTGGACTGTTTCGGGATTTTCAATATAATTAAAATTGATGTTGTTTGGGCTTTCTGGTGATTGTTTTCACATGTGCGAATTCATTTAAATAGGGGAGGTGTTGTCTCTGTTTCATCACAAAATAGGTTGTGGTTGGTACATAATAGTTGCGACGCTTAAACGTTAATGATAGTGTCATTTCTCCTATTGTAGACTAAGGAGTCATGACGTTTGCATAGCTTGAGGTTGGGGAATTATATACAAGGTATGTGAGGCTATCCCTTTCCTTCTTCTGCACGAATTTTATTGTACATAATGTAATGAACGAGCTTCCAAAGATACTCAACTCTAAGAAGCTAGCAGTACTTACATTGTTTCTCCTCTTATGGAACGATTGATGTTGATGTTGCTTCTCTTATTCTTATGTTATCAATCTTGTTGGTACTTCCTGATTCCTATAAGGTTCATAGTGAAGAGTTAGTCCTAATAAGGTGTACATAGGATACCGACCTTACGTCACTCCGAAAGGTCTACAAGGTGTTTCCATGAGTCGAGCAGGCATTATATATATGTATCTATTTTACTCTACCGAGCCTAGCTATAGTCGGTCGGGTACGGCACCTATTGTGCAACCACTGATCAGTTGGATTTTACCGAGCTCCACGTGGCCGAGTACAATTCTACCGAGCCTTATAATGGCCGGGTACATTTTTACCGAGCCTATTACGGCCGGGTACGATATGATGATGATGCCCACAGAGGCGTATGTTTTAAAAGATTATGTATTTGTACATATGTATCACGCATTTCATGTTAGTAGCCCTCAGAGGTACTCAGATGTTACAGGTTGTATATTCTCTATCCCTGCTTACATTATTGTTCGTATTTATGGTTCTCTGCCTTACATACTCAATTCTTTATTCGTACTGACGTCCTTTTATTTGTGGACGCTGCATGTCGTGCGACAGGTCCTGATAAACAGGCAGGTGCAGCTCCCTCATCACAGTAGGTTGTCCAGTTCAGTGGTGATTGGCGAGATCCCTTCTCCGGACTTGCCTTGATCTTGGTATGCATTTTTGTTATAGACATTATGGGTATGTCGGGGCCCTGTTCCGGCTATGTTGCAGCACTTATGTTCCTTTAGAGGCTCATAGACAAGTGTCGACTCATGTATAGTTTGGTATGCCTTGTCGGCTGGTTTTTGTTGTATAATCTTTCATTTTAGCGTGGTAGCTTGTACCATATGTATATAGTTTCTTGATTGTCTGGTCACCCCATGTTATGTAGGTTCATGTCATCATATTTTATTGTTGGTTGTCTATGATCCATGTCTACCATTTATATTGCTCTCGTCAGCCCTAAAAGATAAAAAAGAAGGTTAGATAAAATGTACGTTGGTGCTCGGCAAGTATGGTCGGGTGCTAGTCATGGTCCTCAAGTTTGGGTCATGACGGAAATATTTCCAAACTGTTCGAAGGCATTATTGCTCGGAGGCATCATCCTCATAGCTCGAGAATACCATGCCATGGCCCAAGGACCCCACTTTATAACCTGCACATCATTATTCAAAGGCATCGTGGTTCGGAGGCACCATTATCATAGCCCAAGAATATAATTTTATAGCCTACAAATCCTTTAATTTTGCACTTAATGTCCCAGGACATCATGGTCCGAGGACGTCATCCTAACCGTCCAAAGACAACATTCATGGTCCAACGGGAACTTGCATCACGTTTAAGGTTATGCACAATATACGCCTATATTGCTCACTTGCAGGTACAATGGATAGCAATGGCCATCTCAGCAGGATATATCCCACTCTAGGACTCGCCGCCAATCAAGTTTCAGATACCTCTTGCCCTATAAACATTGTGCCCATCTCTTTCAAATCGCCATCGGCATGTTCCGTCAATGGTTCCTAAAATACATTCAGCCCGACTCCTATAAAATCAGGGATATGTAGGCAGCTCACAAACCAGAGCTTGGTCAAATTCTTTCCAAATCGCCACTTCCGGTCAAAATTGGCCATCGTATCTTTACCCGACAACTATTCATCCTTCCCGGGTAAAGAGGGGTAGCTGTTGATACCCAATTTTTTCCTAAATATTTTTATACTTATATATTTTACAAATAGTATATTGGTGCTTATATAAGCGCATCCAAGAGTTTTGACATTTTTTGATGATTTTTAAAACCAATTTTTTGCCTATTTTTACACAGCAAAACCAATAATTATTCCAAAAATTATTATTTTGGTGAATAATTTATTTTATTTTCACATTTACACCTAAACATAATCAGAGTATTTTTTACATATTTTTACAAATTTGTTTGGTATTTTGAAACCAAATTACATATAATTGCAATTATAGTATTTATTGTAATTTATGACATTTTATGTTTATAAATTTAATCAAAGCATTTATTAATTAATATTTAGATAATACTTATTTACCCAGTATTTTTAATTTATTTGTAAAATAAGCATTACTATTTTTACAAAATTAAAAGCAAAAAATTGACTATTTACGATTTGGCCTTTATTGCATATCAATTAGAGCCAAATTTGGCATTCCATTTCAGCCTCAATTTAAAACCCAATTACCCAGCTCAGTTAACAAACCTACCTGACCCATACCCTTTCCTATCATACCAAACCCGTTACCCATTTGTCACACCTCCTTTTTTGCCGCTATTACTATACCACGTGAAGGAATATTATAAAAGGAAGGAATTTTTCCAATTTAAGGACATTCGTAAATATATTAGTTGTTTAAGTTTTTAGAGTCGCCACCTGGGAAAATAATGGTGTCCCAAGTCACCGATTTAATCCCGAACCGAGGAAAGTTTGACTCTGTTACAGTCTGCAAACTAGAAATATGGATAAGGAATTCTGTTAACCCGGAAGAAGGTGTTAGGCACTCCCGAATTTCGTGGTTCTAGCACGGTCGCTCAACTATTGTATTTGCTTTTATCTGATTTCTTTATATGTTCTGTTTTATGGACATTTATTAATATTCCGCTTTATCATTTTTTAAAGAATTGCAACATCGTGAAAATGCATTTCGGGCCACACCATACCAGTACGCCTGTGGCTCTTAATACATTTCGACTTCGTTGAGATTTAGATTTGGGTCATAAAAATGTGCACCCGTATTTGAAAATGTACATTAAAATCGCGCCTAAAATATCCACGTCTTTATTAAGTTTGGGAAAGACCATGAAATTTGCTAAACGGTCATTCCAAATCTAAGTGTTTTATAACAATTAACTAAGGGCCCCGTGCATTTATTCTCAAATGAGGCTCATCTCAATTTATTTTATTAAAGTCTAAACCTAGAGTGTGCTATATTTTCAAATACTGTTTTTACCTCATTGAAATAACAAACCATTTTATTAAAGTCTAAACCTGGAGCTCATGTGGCATCATTCGGCATCGCCATAAACCAACACAGAGACTGAGGGAGATTTAATGCCAATGCGGCTATTTCAGCAAAACAAGCCATGTAATGTCTTATTTGACAAAGTGGTTATTTTTTATAAAGATGATAGATGACTCTAACTTGATTTTTTGGATACGGCCTTTCGACATTTCCGCGAAGTAATATTCCAGGGCTGTGCCCACAAATTATTTAAAATGACTCAAAGTGGCTATTCTTACAAAAATGGCCTTCCGGCGTCCTTTTTAGGGAAATTCGACTTTTTTTACACAAGAATTGCATCACCCAATTCATTTATAACAAAATAAAAAATTTGACATTTTTTGTTTTGCTATTTTTGCAAAAGGGGTGGTTGGACCCGATGAGGGTTGCCTACGTATCTCACATCCGGTGCAAATCAAACCAGGGTAGTTCGGTAAAATTATATTTTAGACCAACAATTAAAATTTTGAAAAACTTGACTTATTTTCAATTATTTTTGATAATTTCCTCAAAATTTCGACAGAGTTTCGTCAGTATTTAGACATCGGTTTCTTTCTAAAATTTCTATTTTTCTCTTTTCTTTTCCTCAAATATTTAGCCGGTCAGCATAATGGCCCAAGACAGATAAATGATTACTAATTAGCCTTTATAATCCGGAAGAAAGAGAGCTGATTGAAATATGGGAGTAGTATAAAATAAACATTCTGCCATGTAAAAGGACACACGGAAAAAAAATATAAAAAAGAGAGAAAAAGCTAAGGTTTTAAACATGTGATTTTACATTCTTGTTCATTTGGAATTTGCTTGAAACCTTCTAAGGTTTGTTTGGTCTACTGTTAGTTGAATCCAAGTTCAACTTTTTGGGTTTATGTATTGGCTACCATTGCTGGTTCTTAAATTGTTACACATTTCTGTTCGAAGTGTGTTTCATTTGGTATTGTTGCTGGTGTTGTTGTTGCTGTTGTTTGCTTTTGATTGGAGCTGCTGCTGACTTCCTCTTCTTTGGTTAAACCTCAGGTATTTCCCTAGCTCCAGTTATTGTTGAAGGATTGAACCATTCAAGGTGTACTAGTTAATCGAAGAAGGAAAATTGAATTTGTGTTATTCTGATTCCCATAATTTTTTTGTTTAATGTCCTGTTATCAGTTTGATTCAATGTTATCTGTTATTGGGTCGTCGGACTCGTTCAATTCCTATTTAATCATTGTTGTAGCATTTAAGAGATGAAAGTGTTCAAATCGTGGTATTAAAATCATAACACCTTAAATCTGCTTCTTTTTTAAAGCTTGTTTGAATCTTGCAGTTAGTCAATTCTTGTGATGATGTCGGAGTAGCTGTCCTCTTGCCGTTAAATTTCTCTATGTTTCTCCAGCGAAATTGAACTCTAGGTGGCAGATTACAGCCAAATGACATTAGAATACAACCATTTCAACACACTTTCATGAGTTGCATATAGATATGACATTCATAGTTGAAAGATCGTGTAATTCTTTTCTTTGCATTTTGTCTTTCCTAAATTTGTTAAGTAGTTTTCTTTCTTTTTTTCAATTTCTTATTAAGATTCTTCAATTTCCTAGATATTATAGATCTTATCTACGCTGAATACATACACTTTATAAAGTCTGTTATATGATCTTTGAGTATATAATTCAATTTTTCTGAAATATCCAAGTGCATAAGTCAGGACCTTGCAATGATCATAAAGTAGTTTAGTGAAATATTTCGAAACCATTGTTGTCTGCTTTAGTTAAGTAAAAATACTTTTAAAATAAGTTGAGACGAGCCTCGCCAAATTAAATTTAATATTGCGAGGCCGTCATTAATTACTTAATTAAAAATACTTAGAAACTTGGGACGGGATATGCCGTTTAGCAAATTTTACGGCCTTTCCAAAAGATAATAATACGTTAGATACTATAGGCACGTTTTTAATAATCTTAATAAATTACCTTCCTAATTCGCGTGTGTATTTCATACAACCCAAATCCAAATCCGAAAACGTCAAATAAAGATGTGTCGAGGATCCCGGTGCATTTCATGTGACGTAATCCGAATACATATTTTTTAGGCGACGTTCACTTTCATAAAAAATAATTAAAAAGCGATAAATAATTATAAAATTAGATTACATATTGGAATATGTATAAAAATCAAATTCTTAGCGACCGTGCTAGAATCACGGGATCCGGGGGTGCCTAACACCTTCCCTCGGGTCAACATAATTTCTTACTTAGAATTTCTGATTTGCATACTTCATTTGGAAAGTCAAAATATCCTCGATTCGGGTTATAAATAAAACGGTGACTTGGGACACCTCAGTTTATTCCAAGTGACGACTCTGAAATAAATAAAATAATTCTATTTCGAATATTGTCACTTTAAATGGAAAAACTCCCTTATACATTTTACCTCCTTCCGGGGTCGGGTGCGTAAAAAGGAGGTGTGACACCCAAATATCAAACTGGGGCAGAATATTTTTCTTTTAATTTTTGCACTCAGGCTCCCACGTGGATAACAAGGGAATATATTTCTTTTAATTTTTGCACTCAGGTGCCCACCTGGATAACAACGGAATACTTTTCTTTTAATTTTTGCATTCAGGCACCCACCTGGATAACAAGGGAATACTTTTCTTTTAATTTTTGCACTCAGGGGTCCACCTGGATAACAAGTGAATACGTTTCTTTCAAATTTTGTACTCACGCGCCCACCTGGATAATAAGGAAATACTTTTCTTTTAATTTTTTGCACTTAGGCTCCCACCTGGATAACAAGGAAATACATTTCTTTTAATTTTTTGCACTCAGGCGACCACCTGGATAACAAGGGAATACTTTTTTTTTTAATTTTTGCACTCAGCCGCCCACCTGGATAACAAGAGAATACTTTTCTTTTAATTTTGGCACTCAGGTGCCCACCTGGATAACAAAGGAATACTTTTCTTTTAGTTTTTGCACTCAGGCGCCAACCTGGATTACAAGGGAATATATTTCTTTTCATTTTTGCACTCAGGCGCCCACCTGGATAACAAGGGAATACTTTTCCTTTAATTTTTGCACTCAGGTACCCACCTGGATAACAAAGAAATACTTTTCTTTTAATTTTTTCACTCAGGCGCTCACCTGGTTAACAAGGGAATACTTTTCTTATTTTTCTTTTAATTTTTGCACTCAGGCGCACCTGGATAACAAAGGAATTCTTTTCTTTTAAATTTTGCACTCAAGCGCCCACCTGGATAACAAGGAAACATTTTTCGCAAAATAAAATTTTCTTTTATCTAACAATTAATAGCATGATAGATTGTAAGCCCCATACTGGGGCAGAAAGTTTGTCTTTATTTTTGTCGTAAGCAGGCGCCCACCTAGAGAACAAAGGAATACATTTTGAAGTGTTTCAAGCAGAATAAAGGAATATGTTTGAAGCAAGTTGCAAGCAAGAAGGTTCCTCGAATAATGAAAGATACAAATGAAAAGAACAAGAAGCAAGCAGAAGATATATATAGAATTTTGTAAAACATAGAACTTAGTTTAGGTTATTTTCTTTTTACCATGGTGTAATAAGGAGATTAGCAGGCAATAATGAAAGCAACAACAGCATAGCCATAGCTTTCTGGTAGTTTCAACTACGAGACATTCCCGAACTACACTGACCTGATTCATGTATAGCCCAGGATATGTAGACAATCCTTGAAGCAGGGTGCGGTCAAAACTTTCAAAAATGCTTCACACGGAATATGCAAGTGGGCAAAAATCCCTCATTACTGCTCACTTGTCTTTGGACTGAAACTCTTCGTGTTCCCGAAGCAAAGAGGGGTAGCTGTGAGTGTGAGTGTCACACCTCCCTTTTTACTACTTTTTTAAATAATAAGTATATCCCGCTATTTACTAATACACCCCAAGAAGAGATATAATAGTAATAACAACGAAGGAGTTTTTCCATTTTAAGGACAATCGGAGCGAGATTTGTTTAGATTTCAGAGTCGCCACTTGGGAAATAATGGTGTCCCAAGTCACCGGTTTAATCCCGAACCGAGGAAATTATGACTCTGTTTTAACAGTCCGCGAAACTAGAAATCTAGATAAGGAATTCTGTTAACCCGGAAAGGGTGTTATGCACTCTCGAATTTCGTGGTTCAAGCACGCACTACTATAAAATTTGTCTATTGTAACGGTTGGAAAATCGTTCCAATAGACTGTCAAACCATTACCGTAGTGATTTGGGAACGGTTTACAGACCGTCACTTCAGCCGGCGTCCTCATATTGGAATGGTTCTTGTAACGGTTTTCATAGCCATGATAGTAGATATGTCTATTGTAACGGTTTTCCCTTCCTTTATTGGAACAGTTACTTTTTCAATTGTTACGGTTTTAAACCGTTATTATATTGTTTCTACAACGATTTTTAATCGTTGCCATATTTTTTAAAGAAACACATATGTAAGCTATTACTATGGTTATGTTGGATATAGCAACGGTTTGTTTAAGCCTTCGTAACAGTTAAATATGCATTTTGGAACGGTCTGTAAATTATTTTGGAATAGTTTATGGAACCTATGGCAACAATTTACATTGCCTACTCGAACGCCAGTTGTACCCTATTGCAACGGTTCTGGTAGGCTATTATATCAGTTCAGTTAATAGCCAAAAAATAGCAGCTATTATAAATAAATATTTACACTTATAATAACACTAAAATTTAAATACATGATAAACGAAACTATTAATAATACAAAATTATTCATCAAACAAATAATATCCATAAAACAAATGTTCTTCATGAGTGCATAAGTTTAGTACATTTCAAGAGTGTAACTAAGTTTCAAAAAATGTTGGTATCAAAAGATTCCTAGAACATTCATTGATAGCAATTCAAAATTCATCTCAAGTAAGGTCTAGTTCTTCATGGTCTTCATCATCCATTTCTTGATCTACTCCACCTACAAAAAAGGATAAATAAAGTTATTACCTTAAAGAGAACCGTATATACTTGTATTCTATAGGCAACAAGTTAGTGTTTTATACTCCATGTAAACATACTAAACTCCTACTATTAATCACCAAGTTAACTCAGCATGACAATATAGGTATGATTGTATATTGAGTTCAATTTAAAGTATAAAAATAAAAATACAAATAACGAAGCTGACTCTTTCGTCTGAACAAGTTTCTGTATATCTTGCCTTCCAAAAAAGAACATATCAAACTGAAGCTAAATCTTCCTGAAATGAATCAAACAGAGAACTACACTAATAGGTGCAGAATTTCAGCAAATGAAACTGGTTCAATAAAGAATATTGAATCAACTATACCTAAAAAATAAGTCGTGGGAGGATATATGAATCCAAATCACAATCCCAGTATATAGATGTCAGATCTTTAAAACATAAACGAAATCAAAAGAGTACACTTGTCCTCCTCTCAAGAAAAGAATGATAACAAATGGCCGTTAAAAGCAGATCCAATTATTTAAAAGTGTTAGTACACAAAAAATTAGAGCATATATATAGACAACCTCGGGAACATAAAAAAAGAAACGAAAAGAAACAACAAAATTCAACAATTGAAGCGTGTTTCACACTAAAAACAAAGAATATATATATATATGACACAAACCCGAATCAAAAATTTAATAGTAGCAATTATCAAAACACACAGATTCGAGCAGCAACAACAGCACTTTTGCTGAACGGCAACAACAGCGCCTTTTCATGGAGAAGTATGTAGTATTCAATTCCGCGGATACTGTCATTTTTAAACGCATTTTACTGTCGTGTATGTTGGAACTTATGTGAAATTTGTTTTTTCATCAATAGGTACAACTTTGATATGGTAAACGATTTACCACTTCCTGGACGGTACGAATGGATTGGGGTGGATTACCGATCTAATTTGCTGTGAAGGAGAAATTTGAAAAGGGGACAGAAGTTGGTGGATATTTTATGGTCTCTCTCCCCCAACCAAAAATTGTTGTATAAAGAGAGTTAGTGTAGTTTTAGTTGTCTGTCAGATTGCAGAATTACACATGACTACTAACAATTTGGAAGCAGTTATAAGTGTAGAATATGGCATAAATTGTCAACTTAGGCTTTGACTATCTTTGTAACTTGCAAGGTGTGACATAGCCAACACCTTCGTTATTTGTATTTCCAGCCTCTTAATAATGGCGCAAAGAGTCAAAACATGTTCTACATCTTTAAATGCTTTAAGTGCTTATATTTCTATCCAATAAATTGTTGCTGGTCCTGACAGTCAGATCATCATAAAATGTCCTTATTTCTAGCCATGACGTTGTGATGCGGTTCATCTTTCACTAAGTCAAGAATGAAAAATATTAACTAAAACACTCTTGTAGGGCTACACTAGATAATGACATAACCGAATAACATAATACTACATGAAGCATAGAAAAATCAAAAATCTTAAAACTAGCATAATCAGTGGCGTATTAGTGAAGAAGAGTTCAAATACCAGGAACATCTTACTCCACAATCCTCCCGCTCTCCCCTAAATGAAACAGCAAAGCAGACTTCTCAAGTCTTCATAAATGACTAAAGAGCACTTCTAATCACTCCAGCTATATGGGAAACAAGAGAATAACCGAAAAGAGAGAATCTCAAATTTAACTTCGGCCACTACCAACCCTGATAGACATGTTAACACATCAACAAACAGGCATCACATGTAACCAAATATCTGCAGGATATCATATGCTAAATATTCCTAATTTTTCAAAGTCAGGTGAGATTGTTGCTATGATTAAGAGTTTCTAAAGAACCACACTTTGAGAGATGCAAAGGTATAGGCTGACCTTGATTGCTACCAGCAGATGGTCGATTGTTTAGTTGAATATCAGCTTGTTGTGCAGAGGAAGCATCTACAGGTGAACGTGCACTAAGCCTTAACATGTCAGGATCAAGTTACAAATCTGGGTTCAAACGCTGAAGTCGTGCGATGACATTCATTGTAATATTTTGTTCCATAGCATCCTTTTATTCGTTCAACTTTTCATTCATTTTTTGTTGCATGCTCTCTTCCATTTTTTGTTGCATCCTCTCTTCCATTTCCTCTATTTTCTATTGCATCCTCTCATCAACATCTAAAGAAGATCCAAGATTTCCTTTTTGCCCTTTCAACAAAGTCTTGGTAACCCCTCGTCCATACAATCTAACGCGGCCTAGATGTTCATGTCCCATGACTGAAGTAAAAGCGTCAACTGAATGACTGTCATCTTCACTTTTTTGAGTTGTTTGTATTTTCTCCATTTCAGCCTACAAACCAAATACAAGAGAAAATAATTTTAAGTAACTAAAATTGAATCAATAATTAAGAATTGTCATATGAGTTTTAAATTAGAAATCTCGTACAATTTTACTACTCGTATTGTCATATGAGCTTTTGTATACTCGGCCAAGTTTTCTTTGTCTTGTAGCTACAAATATGTCCTTACTTGACACAGTATCTAAAGTATCTGAGATTTCCTTCTTTTTTACCTAGTTACATGAAAACAGGTATAAGAATCTTTCCATATAAAGTTAGCAAGTTTATAATTTATAAAAAATAAGAAATATAAAACATCAAACCTCGCGAATTAGAGCAAAAAGGGTTCTACCAGCAGTGTGTGGACACTTCAACTTACTTCGATTCTCTATAATGGTTTCAGACATTTTCTGCAAATAAATTGTCTTTTGTAATTCATTACAAGTAGTCAAGTCTAAGACGCTCAAGAATAAATGTTTTAAGAGAACCCTTGTACCTCTTCATAAGGAATTAGCAAAATACTAAGACATTGATCTAATACACTCATCTCTAAGCTATGAACAGAAGTCAGCAACGAAATAGAAATATGGACCAAAGAGACAAGACCAATCGTTAACCAATTAGAGCATCTATTTTGGATGTCATTACCTTTTGTGGCTCGGAGTTCCAATATTTAAGAAGATCCTTAAAGTGATATTCCGGAACATCTAGTGGCATATTCTTCATTCGAAGTTCATCATTCTCATAGGTTGTGAAGTGGGTTGCCTTCAATTGACTCTTATACTTTCTCCAAGCACTACAAACTGAATCAAAAACCCATTGTTTCGCCTCGTCAGGAATGTCATATTTTTCCTACAAATTTAGTGCAATTGGGTTAGTATAAGAAATAAAAAGTATCATTCATGTTTATTGGACATTGGAAACTTCATACCTTGATATATTTTCACATATCATCTTTTGTGTTTAGCTTCCTCCAATTAAATACATTAAGAGGACAAAAAGTCTCACTCCTTGCCAATGTGTCGAGGAAGCTAGCCAACTATTGTACAACTTCTTTAGTAGGATCAACAGGTTGAATGATTATTTTACGCTCCTTTCTACCATGAACCCTTGGCATTTGAGTACGGCCTCTTTTTCTTTTTGGCGAGGAGGGGACTGCAATATACAAAACAAAGATAATGATTAATCACTATTTTGAGTTAAGTTTATGATTAAAATTTATATATATTTGCCTCGTTCCTCAATTTGTTCAACTGATTTATTAGTGGGAGAATTATCAGCTCATTCATGTACTCCATGTGATGCAGGAGTGATGGAATCAATATTCGCTTGTTGCACTTGTTCATGTATTCCTTGTGTTGCTAAAGAGGTGCAATTATGTGGCACTTGCTGCACTTGTTCTTGCAATTGAGATCCACCTTCAGATTTTCGTTCTTCATTTGCATTTGACCTTAGATATTTCAAGGTTGTTTTTGTTTTCAACAATGAAATCTTTTGGTTTTGCAAAGATGATGGTAATCCACCTTCTGAATGTCGTTCTTCATTTGCATTTGACCTTGTAGCTTGGAAGGTTCTTTTTGTTGTCAATGATGAAACCCTTTGATTTCGCAAGGATGCAAGTGATCCAGCTAAAATGCGGTTTGATATTTTCTTATTTTTGCTTGACCATCCCTCTTGATTCATGACTAATCTAATATTTTTCAGATTCTGAAAAGCAAACACAATATAAGTTAGCAAAAACAGCAAACATAATATATCATTTGGATAGCATTCATGTTGGATGGTTTTGATTTGCTCCAACAATGATAGTTTGTGCTTTTTGATTCGGGTTGAGCAGATACTTTTTCTAGTCCATTCTGCCAGTACTTTTGCTTTTGGAAGATAATGGCCGGAGAAAAGAAGATCTTACTTGACAAGTTCTCGGTATCTTTATAACCACAGTAATTGTTTTATAGAAGTTTTTCTAATATTCATTGATATTATATAAGAAGTAAACTCGAACTTACGTGACAAGTTCTCGGTATCTTCATCAAGCTTCCTGGTGTTCAAAGTTGTGCTGCTAGATGAAGCCTTGTTTGACCCTGCAGTAGCTGCAGTCAAGGATAAATGTTGTGATCACTAAACACTTCGGCATTTCAAAACTAAAGGATCCAGTTCAGTAAAATAAATCCAGACCAACTATGAAGTCTTGCACACACAGTCCAGCAATTGGCATAAAACAGAGAACATATGTGAATGTGTGTATATAAATTAAGACAAAAAGATTCATGATACATCCTTTATTTTTAACCCTGGATTAGGATGTGCTAAAATATCTCCGATGGTAAACTGAGATTTGCATAAATAGTGATTTACGTACTATGATAAGTCAATCAATTAAGACAGAGAAGTGACAATACCACCACAGAAAAACATAATCTCTGAAAGGACTTTACTATAACATTCAATTCA